>CAIGRP010125137.1:0-43479 GCA_903798385.1 Fraxinus cuspidata | reverse complement strand
AAAAAAAATGTGTAATTAATAAGAATGGTGAAAAAATAAATTATAATTTAACGAAAATAATGGTTCCAAATGGGGGGGCTTAATTTTCTAGCCTCCATTGACAACAAGAAACTTTGACCACCTTCTAGAACCCAACCTACCCCGTTTACAGTACCACCCACCACCTTTCTAGCACACCGTTAAATAGCCAACCCTTTAATCCTCTTTTTTCACCTTTGAATTTTGATTAGCTACACAAATTTTCTTGCACGTTCAATACTCGATAAAAGTTTCGATCTTGCCCCTGACCTGCTTGGTTGGTAGCCGAGTTACACCTCTGATCGCCTCTGTATCCGAAATATATGCCTACGTTAGCCATGGTCCGAACCCCCCCCCCCCCCCCCCCTCTTGGGTGGTAGCCGAGTTACACCTCTGATCGCCTCTGTATCCGAAATATATGCCTACGTTAGCCATGGTCCGCCCCCCCCCCCCCCCCGGACCTAAGAAGAAGATGACCAAATAAGTATGAACGTCGATCTCCGGTATTGTCTGTTTTATCGAGGATTCATTAAAAGGTTTCAATATTCTTAGAGGAACCCACCTCCCAAATTTGAGCAGTTATTGATTTCCAGGGTATTGTTTTGTATAAATTAAAGGATTTCAAGATTCTTGAGGAACTTACCTCCCAGGTATTGATTTCTAGGGCTCTTGAGATTCTTTATTCAACATTGATATTAGATTTTGGGCGGAAACATTGGGGATTTTGTTTTGGGAGATTACAAGAAAATGCCCCCTTTAGCAGGGTCAAAATCCCGGCCAAATGGGGTTCCTCAAGAATCAAATTCTAANTTCAACATTGATATTAGATTTTGGGCGGAAACATTGGGGATTTTGTTTTGGGAGATTACAAGAAAATGCCCCCTTTAGCAGGGTCAAAATCCCGGCCAAATGGGGTTCCTCAAGAATCAAATTCTAATATAATTACAATTGATGTGGGTGGTCAGATTTTTCAAACCACAAAACAAACTCTAGTTTTAGCTGGCTCAAAATCATTATTATCCATGATTGCCAATTCTGATGATACAATCCCTTTTATTGATAGAGACCCTGAACTTTTTTCAATTATACTTTCCCTCCTTAGAACTGGGAATCTTCCCTCAAAAGCTAGATCTTTTGATATTCAAGACCTGATTTTTGAGGCTCAGTTTTATGGAATTGACAACCTATTAGTAAATTCCAAATCAAACCCTTCTCAATTTGATGCATTTAACCTTGAAAAATCATTGGTTTTACCTATGAGTGGCCGGGATTCGCCATCGGCCATCTCGACTACAGAGTACGAATCACTTCATGTTGCTCATGGTAGTAAAATCACTTCCTTTGATTGGTCATTGCAAAGAAAATCCACCATATTGACTCATTTCACAGCCATTGATTCGTTATTAGCATTATCGGATAAAGTTGCTGCAGCCGGGGCCACAGACTTTTCAGGGTTACAAATTATAGATCTTGATAATGGTTTTGTTAAACAGACGTTGAATTGGGAGAATGTCACAAGGTCTGGTTCTACGGTGCAAGCCATTGGGGTGTCGCCCGAGTACTTATTCACAAGCTTTGAATCCGTCCGGAGAAATTCAAATTGCATCATGTTATATGATCTTAATGATGGTTTAAGACCAGTAACCAAGATAGGTCATTATGAAATTTTTGGCGCTGATTTAGATTCTGCGATTCCAGCCACTAAACTGCAATGGGTTTCTAGTCATAATTTGTTGATGGCCTTGGGTTCTCACAGTGGACCGTCTGGTGTACTAGGCAATATAAGGTTATGGGACATAAGGTCGAGGAATGTAGTTTGGGAACTTAAGGAGAGAGTTGATTGTTTTGCAGATGTAGCAGTATCAAATTCACTTTCGTCGATATTTAAAATTGGTGTGAATACAGGTGAAGTGTTCTTTGCCGATTTGAGGAGTATAGGTGCTGATAATTCTTGGGTTTGTCTTGGTGATGGCCGAAAGGTGGCAAATGGGAAGAAAGAAGGTTTTGGATGTAAAGTCGGAATCCATGGAAACCATGTCTTCTGCTGTAAAGGAGGAAACATCGAGCTGTGGTCTGAGGTTCAAATTGGTTCTATGCAAAACAAGGAAGGTCATTTACCGGAGAGAATCTTCCGGAAGAACATGATGGGACGTGCAGAAGATATTGGAGGGAGCCGTATAACCAACTTGGATTTTGGAGGGAATAAAATGTTTGTGACAAGAAAGGATCGGCACTGCGTTGAAGTTTGGGGTTCTTCGAGGGGCTTGTGAATTCTTTAGATTTGAAGTTTTGAGTTCATTGAGGGGCTTATGATTTCACAGGTTCTAATTAACTGACAGTGGCGTAAATGCGTCTGTGCAGTCAACCATAAAAAAGCTTAGTTTGTTGTCGTTGTAGCATTCAATGGTTTATCTTTCCATATTTGGTGCTCGGAGGAGGTTTTACAGTAATGTAAATTAGTTCTTAAAAGTATTCTTCTTACTATTTTCTTTAGAAGTGTTCCTAGAGTTATTCGTTTGTGAATTTCATACTTAACACGAGTTTTTCGTGTATTGCTTGACAAGGTTCTAAAGCTTGCCCTACTATTCTTATCGTAACAAGTTTGCACCCTTACTCGAGCACCTAAGTTAGAATGGATTTTGGTTCATACACATGGGATTCTCTCCGACATTTGCAACAACTAGAAGGTCGAGAACTCATCAAGCAACTGAATTTTCTTCTCTTTTTTTTTTTCTGATAACCTGCTAAAGACTTCTTGTACTTGTAACACGGAAAAGAAAAGGGAAGCATATTTCAAGCTCACAACAAAAGTAAATCGAAAAAATAAATATTCGAGTTCAGATTTATTATTATTATTATTTTGGTACAAGGCAAATTAAAAGGGCAAAAGAAGAGGACGAATAACCATTTTTTGCATCATTTCCCAACTATGAAGTATGGTAACAGAATATGAAACTACTTGGATTCTGTCAAACTGAAGCTGAATTCCCACAATTTCTTAGCCAATTCTGCATCACTGCCCAGTGAACTTGGTTTTCCTATATAGCTATCGACAAAATACTCACCAGTCACTCCCTTCACCTGTGGATGCAACGCAACATAGCATGTTGTTGCTGCTCCCTGGAACAATTAAAGAATGGGTTCGATAAGAAAAGAGTTTGTAGAATCTTTACTAAAAAAGAGACTGTTAATTTTGTGTCGTAGATTACATCTGTATAATTAATTACAAATTATATGCAAAAATTACTTTTGGGGTACTAAATTGTGCGATACGACATACCAAACACGAATTGAAAAGTTAAACATATGTGTGGAATATTTTTAAACTGTGAGATACGACATACCAACTATCTGATCCAACTGGTCACACCTGTGAAAAGAAAGGTTTATCCCCCCACGTACAGAAAGAAGCCCACGGAATTTCCGCAGAATACACATATTTTGTGGACCCCACCGTTTATTTTAAAAAAATGCGCGGGACCCACATGTGTGAGTGTTCCGGTGAAATTCTTTCTGTACATCTAGCAAAATTGGAAAAGAAATTGTCAAAACACATCAGCCAAGGTGACTTTTTGTGCAGTGTGTGCATGCGCCAAAATTACACTAATGGTGGAGTAATTTTCAGATCTACATTTTGTGCCTCTTTTTTTATTTGTCAAGAAACGAGTTTGAATCTTTTTACTCCTTGATTTGAAATTATCTAATGATAATGCAAAAGACAATCCTTCAAGGCAGATGTTAATTCTGATTCTACCCATGTTTTTCATTATGCAGTATTGAGGCATGTCAGAGCATGTTTGGCTAAGCTTTAAAGGAAAACAAATGTAGAAGTTACTTTTAAGTGAGTTTTGTGTTCCCAGACATGTTTGAATTTACTTACTTTTAAGTAAAAAATTACTATTTTGCAAATAAATCTTAACCTTACTGACGAAATAAGTAATACCACTCACTTCTAGCTTTAACTAATAAATAAAATTATTTATTTTGAAACTTTTACATAAAATTTTTAAGCTTAGCCAAACGTGCTTAAAGCAGTTGGTGAGCTGTGAACACGAACGACGAAAAACCCCAACCAATTTAGGTTCTTGAGCCTTTATAGTGCAATAAAATGCATACAGTTTTCCAAATTACAATGGACTGTGATGGCGCAGAAGGTTAAAATGTCCATTGGAAGCAAAATTAAGGAATGGACAACCAATGATGAAACTAAAAATCTAAAACAAAAAAGTAACTTCTAAGAGCACACGTGTTTGGGAAAAATAAATTTACTAAAAAGTAAGGTGTTCTAATATTTATAAAATGGTCAGGATGGCCAGAAATTTACCATCAATGAAACTGTGATGGCGCAGAAGGTTAGTGGCAATTGCCCCTGGATGAAGTGAATTAGCAGTTACATCAACTCCTTCCTCCTGTTATAGCAGAAATCAAATGTTACACTTCTACTAGCATAGAATGTTCACTAAAACAATACATCAAAAGACAGGCAGGTACTTCTATCAACAAGATGCGGCTTATTAGGAAGACTTATACGAGAAATTTCACCAATGTCGGAAAGATAGTGTTAGTTTCATCAAGACATATAAAGCTTGGATTCTCATACAAATTTTAAGAACATATTTTTAAGTACCTACAGATGCTGCTATGACCAACACTCTATCAGTACCACGAGCACGTTAAGCTTAATAATTTACTTTCTAAGTATATGAGTTTCAAAATAAAATAACTTTTTTATTGGTCAATCATAATAAGTAACTCTTCTTACTTAAGTAAGAAAAGAAGAGTAACTTATTCAAATATGTTTATATAAAAATTTCTCCAGCATTTAGAACCATCTTGTTCAGCAAATTTGCTTAGTTTAAACAAGAAAATATATCAAAGAAAACCATGCCTATAGAAAATCGAAAAGGTATCCTATTAATCTTCTCCAGACTTTGGAAGATATAGTGAAGTTCACTAAGAAGGGGATTTTTTAGATACACTTGCAAATAAAACACATGTACAAATAAAAACTTTATTTCATGTGATAATATTATACATTTTCCGATTTCTAAGTCATGAAAATTACCTTCAGGCGCCTTGCAAGCTCTTTAGCATGCAATATATTAGCTAGTTTTGACTGTCCATAAGCAAGTATGCTGTAATAACTGGAAAGAAATAATAAAAGCAATAAGTGATATCAAAGTAGCAAAAGGAAATATAGAGAACTAGAAATATAAGATTTTAGTGTAAAAAGCCATATATCATGCTTACCTGAGGTCAGATAATGCTAACCATGTAATATACATTAAGCAGCAACTTCGGCAAAGGAAGTAAATTTTTATTTCCAAAATGTTAGGATATGTTTATATTTTCTTACTCAAGTAACAAAAGTTACCTATTTCGAACGTAACTCTCATATTTTTGTCAAGATAAGTTACATGTTTCCAATTTTAATCAATGAAATAAATAATTTTTTAAAATCTTATTTACTGATAAGAGAACTTTTTAAGCTTAGCCAAACATGTTCGATAACAAGGTGGAGGCGTTCACTACTGAACGTTATACAGGTGGCAAAAGTTCAGATCAATATTTTTGATTTCACAAAGACTAGGACTATAAAAGACACTAAGAAAAGGTTTGCATATTATGTCCACTAGAACTTATTACCAGTGGATGAATTATCAAAGAATCTGTATAGATATATATTACACTTTTCTTTCAGTTTTCATGGCTGAATATATTAATATATCAGCTAAACCTAAGTCAAATATTTATTAATAAATTTTGAATATATACATATTATCCAAAATCAATGGCTGACAACATTTATTCTATGAAAACTGGGACTAGATGTAGAAATCACTAAAAGGTATGCATATTCTGTCTCATTCTGTCCTGCTGATGATTTAACAGCCAAATCTAAATTAAATATGGAATGTCAAAGAATCTAAACAATATATATTTTCTAGTAGCAACCTTTTCTTCAATTTTCACAAATGGATATGTTGATTAACAGGAAGCAAACTCCTTAACCCACCACTTGGACATCCCACACAAAACCATGAAAGAGAGAGAACAATAGAACAGCACCAGCAGTACAAAATTCAGTTTCTGCACCATTTTCTAAATTTTAACTAACCCTATTATTCCATTTTTCTTAGATTTCTTCCTTTCATGATTTATGTTATACTTAACTAATTTTCACAGCTTTAAACTATAGTTTTATTTGATTATAACTGTTTGAGCTCCGATTCCTAAAGATATAAAATACAAGAAAAAATAAAATTCTTTTAGTTATAAATTGGTCATTGCATAAGACTAAATAACACGGTTAATCTTGAGAAAAGTAAGATAAAAGTTTAATCACTACTTACCTTGATCTGACATTTATTTTATCATAACAAATTCCTTCACGATAAACTACCCGGCGACCCTCTGATGCAACAATGACAATCCTTCCTTAGTTCTGACCCTCACGAGCAGTTTTTTTCATGTTGTCCAATAAAAGATTTGTTAAAAGAAAGTGCCCTGCTCCAGAATGTAAAGAATTTTCTCATTTGCACCTTGTTTTTGAAGTTCAGCTCATTAAAGTGGAAACATCTTAAACCCATATGGCTTGTCTGGTAAGGTTGTATTCTAATGTACACAACATTAAAGAAGAAAACAAAGTTAAATCTTGTCTGTAGAATTGTCAACTCCTATCTAGTATCACGTTCCAAACATGCCCATATTGATTCGCAATAAGAATACAAGAAGCATGGAAGATTATTTTTACCAAATAAAAGGAGGTTAATAAGAGTTTCAAAGAGAGGTATAGCTATGCGATGATAGAAATGCATATTGAATAAGAGCATGTTTTGCTGAGCTAATTAGTTTTTATATAAGTAAGTTTTAAATAAATAATATTTTTATTGGTTAAAGTTGAAAATAAATAACTTATTCATTTTGACAGGAAGATAAGTCTTATTTCAAAAATAAGAAAAAATAGCACATTCAAACATGTTTGAAAACAAAGAGATACTTAAAAGTAACATTAAAACATCAAGCATTGGATATCTGAAGTGACCGACCATCTCCGCAAATAAGGAAAAAAAGAAAAAGAAACATAGAATCCAGGTCTACATCGAAAGATTTCAAACATTAAATGAAACATTAAAAAATATGAAGAAAACTATTAGAAAAGCACCTAGATGATTAGTTGCAAATTGCAGTTCGATCTTGTCTTCAGATTCCATGAAAGGTGGAGCCATAACCCCGGCATTATTACTTTCAACCGAGCAAGAATGTAAGTTTTTGCAAACAGGTAACCATAAGAAATAGCGTGCATCAAGGGTATGTACTGTTTAGATACTGGTACGTAAGTGAACAAGTAATCTCACACAAGAATGTTCAAAGGAAGATCTGACAAGTTATATTCCGATGCAAATTTCCTAACAGATGACATGGAACTAATATCTAGCTCCATAAAATCAATTTTAGCATCCAGGATTTCCTTAATTATAGCTTCTTTAGCTTGTCTACCACTGTCCATATTGTGTACTCCCATAATTACATGAACTGCGCAAGGCAAGGACCCGTGTAGTCTCTGTGCCAATACCACTGGATGCTTCTGAATTATGCAGAAGATAAACATCAAAAGTAAGGAAAAGTGCACTTGGATTCTTTTTACAAGCCATAAGAGCATAAATATCCAGTGCTATGAATTTTGTAACCACAGAAGGGGAAAAACCAAGATGGCTGTGGCATATTAACTACATATGAATGCGGAGAATACTAAAAAACTTACAAGAAACTCTATGTCTATGATCAAGAAGCAATGCTACTATATTAAGTTTTTGAGCTGGCGGGGTACGGGATATTTAAGAAACATATGATGGTGAGGATGAGCGGAAGAATTAAATAAATAATAGCTAATTATCCACCTTTAATCTAATCTTGTCAACTTCAAAATTTCTGAATGCAACGACATAGTGTTGCACTGTAGATCTAGAAGGAAAAAAGAAGATAAGGCCGTCACCTAATTTGATAATAATAAGAAGAGTTGACAGTACATCTTACAAAACCATGGATAAAAAATTAGAGCAAGTTTGTGTAAGTTTAGTAACTTTTTCTGCCAAATATGTTAAGAGCATTTTTAGAAGTCTTTACTTACTTTAGGAAAAAGTACTTTTATTCTTTTTTTGCTTAGCCTCTTAGTCTCATGTTTTAGTTTTCGTCTTCCAAATTCAAGCAATAGATAGAGCAACAAAATGCAGTTGAAAATACCATACATACCTAAATAAGTCACTGATATCAAGTCATTTACCAATAAATAGTACTCTTAATAAATTAAACCACAGGTTGGTATCATGGAGATGCTTTCGTTGTAATCTTTAACAAGATCACGATTAATGGCAAATGAACTCAAAAAACATAAAATTATAGTCTCCGAAACACAGTAAGCCCCTGTTTGAGAACCATTATTTGGGAAAAACAATCTTTTGAATAACAATTTTTAGGAGGATGTATGATTAAAAAGTAGGAGAAAATTATGGGTTTACGTGTTGAATATTTTATGATGTGAATGTGGTTGAAAATAAATATGTAGAGAAAAGAGTTTTTAAATAATGGTTGTCAAACAGGGGCTAAAACTTCACCATCACTTGATCAGTTGACACCATAAGATATTCACATTCCAAAGCCCACAAATAATTAATTCTGAATTTAATCAATGACTATTACACTCCATACCAACTGAATTCGGAAAGATAGGAATCCGTACAACACAGAATTCATCCAAGAATAATAAAATACCATTTGATGAAATTGTTAATACTCCACACATCTCACCATCAATATCAAATTTCACGGTGAAATTTCACAAAAAAAATTAAATACCATTTCCAGAAACCAATAATCACAAAACTATTTTCTAACCAAGAAAAACAATCAGATTACAAATTGAGATAAAAAAAAATAATAATTAAAAAAACATTGATTAATCAAAAAAAACCCACCAAATCAAATAATCAAAACAGCAACTTTATGTCATATTCAGACAGATGAAAGCGGATCAATATTAAATACATTAGCAAAAAGTGAAAAAAGATTATAAGAAAAACCAGTGATAGAAGGACCTGTGATAATGAGGCCAGAGCCATTAATTCTTTGTGTAACGTCCTCAGCTGTTGAGGACGCTGAGAATACTTATGGCCCATTTCTTCCAAAAATCCACATTTTTTTCCTTGTTATTGGATCGAATTGTGATCGATTTATGAAACAAAACTATATGATTTTAATTATAAAGTCAAACTGAACTCTACGTATAGTGTGCTTGGGCGTTTTATGGTATCAATCGTGCTATGCTAGAAAAACAGGCTTAACGACAGGTCTAGTAAAACAAATAAACTTTTCAAATTTTCATCTGCTGCTAAAAAAAAAAAAAAATTTGTTTTAAAAAAATGAAAAAATGCTGTGAATCAAAAACTACCAAATCGGTATGTTAAAAAATGGCATGTTATTGAGTCTGTTCAAACAGCATTATTCATCTTCTTCTTAGTTGTGCTACGTGACAACACACTAGTGTACAGTTTAAATTTTGACAATTTTTCACTCAATCAACACTTATCAACACACAATGTCAACAATTATGTCAAGAAAGAGTCTACAAATTGCATTTTCCTTTATGGTTGTTCAATTTGATAAATGTTAAAAGATGATAAATTATAATGGATTTCGTGAATTTAAATAGATTTTCACAAAATAAATAAGAATCTTGTCAAATTTCAAATGAGTTTGTAAAGAGCTTGTTTAAGCCTCAATTTTTTTTTTTTGGCCAAAGTGCATTTTAAAACAATGATTTGATGAAGAATGCGTGGTTAAAAAATAAGCAAACAATTTGGATTTACGTGTAATTATTTTATTAAAGAATGTGTAGTTAAAAATAAAAGATAAAAAATGTATTTTAAAAATAATGAGGACCAAAAAGGTCTAAATGTATTTTTAAAATTGAAAGTCATCCAAATCTTTTTCAATCTATTTATTAATGAAATCCTTATAAATTCACTAGTTATTGAGAATATCTAAATTTTAAAGAATTTCATTGAAACACATTAAAATTTCAATTGATGATACCTAGATTTAGAAAGACTTTTAAAATTCATCAAAATCTCAGTTGAGACACTCCGTTTATTCTAATTGATGGTTTCTTGTCGATTTCGAATATTGGTACAATGGGAACCATATACTTTTATAATGGCAAAATTGCAACATTGGTCAATTAGTTCTCCTATAATAAGCACATATCCATAATCGAATTACAAGTAGGAATAATATGTAAAAAAAAAAAATTACACCAAAAAAATTGTGGACTGAATTCAGTCTAGCCCCTTACATCCACCCCTGCTTATACCTTATTTATTTTAACGTCATCCCAACCTATTAATTATATAGCATTCTTATTTTTTATTGAAAAGATACCGTGATTTTAACCATTGCAAAGTTACAAAGTATGAAAACAATTCTCATGTTAGTAATTACATTGAAATCGAAACCAATCGATAAGTTGTCATAGGATCTTGATGTACACAAGTACACGTCAAACCATGTTTGGCAAAACTTTTATTAAATTATAGTCCGTGGATTTCTATAAAAGGTGTAAATAAAATGAATAAAAATAAGGACAGCGCTAAATGTACATGCAGTGATGTGAAAAATTGTTGGAGAAATCAAATGATGTGATGGTGCAATGTGAAAAAATGTAAAGAATGATGTAGTTGTAGCATGATTGTAAAAATAAGGACAAGTAGTGATTCCTACAGATAGTGTAAATAAAAATGAAATTTAACCAATCATAATCAATTATAAACTTTGCCAAACATGCTCTATTGCATTGCTTAAGGGCGACATGAAATAGGATGCAGCAAGGCGTACTTAAGTGACTAGCTTCTTACACTACTAAGTATCGAATGCTGCACGTAACAATCTTATGTTCTGTTTGGGTTAACATACATACTTGCAAAAGAGCGCATATTTGCTCTGCTACTCGTTAAATCTGCATTACATTAAAGGGCATGTTTATATGTGGTAGTGGACAAAATAATTTCTTATTGCTATTTGAACCATCCTACCAAACATACCATTAAGAACATTTCAAATCACACTAACAAGCCTTGCCAGGACTATATACTGCTGATTTTCACGTTATCATTAATACGATCTGTGTAATGCTGTAACTAGGATTACATGATTACACAATGAAATTTTCTCATCTTATCAAAGTGATTCTTGAGTAGATTCAAGACGAACATGCGGACAGACCCTTTCCGGTTCCCCTCTCGTCCACAGAAGCTTCAGATCGCCTCGTTTTTTCCCCAGTGCCAGAAACGTGCCTGCGTCAAATAAAAAAGAATGCTATCAGCCATCAGGTAAACAACAAAGGCAGACGATTCCCCTTTAATAGGGTTGTAAAAGTTACCAAGTGTAAAAGGGACAATGTAAAGCAGCGCTGGTTGGCCATGGCCATCCATCAAGTTCAACGCTACGTATGTAATAAGAAGACCTGCCATATATTTCAAAAAGTTAATATCCCGAAACTGGCCTCACTCCTAAACAATTTTGGCAACGATAGAAATGTTTCGAAGAAATGACAAATCAGTAAGTTCTCGTGGCTCGGGTAACTTTTATATTTTGTTTACCTAACCCATAGGCAAACATTGCCCACAAGAAGTATCCCGCACGTAGACTCTTGTTTGCTAGCCAATCATACCTTCAAGTAATAACATACATTAGTAAGAAAAAGTTTGGATCTCCGGCTATGTTCTTCCTTGGCCAATCCTGGGCCAGGGTAAATGAGGGTCGCGGCAAATTAATAACTTTGTAATACTTCACACGGAATGACACTGCGAGAATCGAGTGACCAAAAAGATTGCAAATACTTCAAAGGATTAAGAACTCAAACCTAAGTGAAAATGCTACTAGAAGCCCAGGCAAGAGGATGTCACCGAAGCCTATGATACTGTAGCCACCCCATGGATCAAACAAGCGCGGAATCTTCAGAAGCATTGGTATACCATCCTCGCCACTTCTATCACCACGAGCTACCTGAGGTAACATCAACAGTTGAAATTACATCATCTCCATGAAAACAATTTGGTTTGTATAAACACTATATTATGAAGTTCAATGATTACTTACCACTATCATCACGCTTTCATGGAACAGTTTCTTGGAAACGAACACCCAAAAGATATCATACATGAAAGCACAACTTAAAAGGACAGTACCCACCTGAAATGCAAATGGAAGTATTATTAAATCATAGTGTATACATTAATAGAAAATGGACAGCCATGTATTAGGGATAAAAATTTCACAGACCAAATCTCGAGATATTTATGTGGTAGAATACATTGTGATAGCTAAGAGCAAGATAGACTCCATCAGTATAAAGGAGAAAATTAGTTTTTATTCTCTTAGATATACACAATTCAAATAGGGTGGTTCAAACAGGACTAGATATACAACTCAATCACATGGAACGCATATAGTCATCATTAATAGAGCCTTCAACATGCTCTTCAAGTACATGTAAATTACATACTAACTATACACTCCTAAATTTCTTCATTTGATTGTATTCAAGATCCTATAATCATATACTGGCTTGTGCATTAGAGGAGTACGATAAGATACTCCACACCCTATGTTGCAGTTATTACTAGAAAGGAGGGTGAACGGACCAAAAAAAAGAGGGAGCAATTTTTTAACCGTAACATAATGTGCTCTAAATATTAATATATTGAATATACATCCAAGTAAAGCTTCGCTGAATAGTATAATAAGGAATATATTCATGGAGATCTGCCTTTTCACGAATTTTGACAATTTTCAAGCACCTCATAGTATTTTTCAAGATGTCCAAAGATTCGACCATTTTCTTTTTCTTTTTTTTCTACTGCACTGCCACTTCCAAGCAGGACGAAAAACAGCTTCTTAACAATGGTTGCACGGGTCTAGGATTCTTACCAGCTGAGAAGGAAAAAATTCAGGGAACTCTTTTAACATTTTCTTCAAAGAAACAGAAAAAAAATAATAATAATAATAATAAAAATTCTTCTTTAGTAAAGCATCTAACAAGGAATTCATTTAGATGGTGTCAAGCAAGCAAATGTCAATGTCAAGACGCTAGTTGTAATACTGCTCATTCAAAAATAATTTTACCGGAAGCACAAGTTAAATGAAGATGTGAATCAAGATTTTGTTAATGTCATAGAATTCATATCTAGTATATAAGAGCATTATGGTAGCCATAAACGTGTGACAATTATAGATGCTTAAAGGTGATAAGAGAAGAATCAAGAAAAGCTCCATGTAAGTCTTACATTCGGCCTTCATAATAAAATACTGATAAGCTGACTGATTACCTTGAGATTAGGGATTCGCACTATCTGAAGAACAGTAATTATCAGCGCAATTCCCTGATTGATAAGAAAGTTTTCATTCAAGGAAGCATAACTCAAGATAAATTGTAATGCAGTAGAAAATACTATCCTAATAATTAGGAAGGCACGGAAAAATAGAAACGGGAATGAAGATTTCGGATATTCCAGGAAACTTACAAGAATATCTTGACCTATCCAAGCAAAAGAGATATCGCGTTTCACAGCCCAAACCACAGCAAAAGCTATGCAGAATGGAGAAACTGCCAAAGTAAGGTACGAGACAGCTCCAAAGATAGGTACTTTGATGAATGATTCTCCCACACGCTTAAACCATCTGAAAAAATTGATTTATCCATGAAGTTTGTGAGCTTAATTATTCTTTTCTCTTGAAATCATGGTGAAGTACAATGATAACGGCTTAATTTTCACAGAAGATGTGCATTAGTTTGTTGATTTTTCAATTCAAATCTTTCTCTGCAGCAACAACGAACACTTGTTTCCAGTCAACTTCATAATCTTATATTTATTCAATATTAGCTACATTGTTCATCTAGCATCAAATGAGAAGAAATGTTTAATCAATTTCGTCTTATAAATACTTGTTAACAAAGTTGATGTTTAATAAACATGGAAAAGGCCATTAGCTGAATCAGTATACCTTGACAGCAACGCAACTAAACAAGTCTGTAAGCCCTGTAAGAACAAAGAACTAGAAATTCAGAACAAGTTTCTACAGGACAGATCACAAAAAATAGAGACAGTGTCAGACAACAAAGGTACAGATGTTAGATACCACGATCATGTTTGGCTAGGCTTTAAAATAGTAGAAGTTACTTTTTGAAGCCATGCTTAGAAATTTTAGTTTTATCTAACGTTTAAGAAAAAAGGTTAGTTGTTTTGTAAGTAACTCTTACCTTACTATTGTTTATTTTAAAAATTACTTATTTACTAATGAGTTAAAATTTTAAACTTAGGCAAACACGGTGAAGGGAAATACGGGAATATATATTAAGTAGAAAGTTATGACTTGCACCTCTACACCACCAATGCAAAAGAGAACCACCAAGAGTTCGATGAACCAGAACGACATTAATTTGTAGAGTAAAATTAAGAAGCATGATGCAACAACGACGAATAAGACTGCAGAGATCATATTGATATCCACCACATTGCTTCCTCCACCAAGGCTTTTAGTATTTGGAATTTCATCAGAAGCATCCTACAAGAATATGATACATTCTTTTAACTGTGAATGTAAAGGTGCCGAAAGATGTAAACCCTGCTCGCTCATTTAATAAGATGGATTAGACATTACTAGATACTATTAAGTAAAACAAAGCCAAAATCAAGATAGGCATAGCAAAAGATGGCTAACCTTTAACAACTTATCTTGTTCTATGGCTGCTTCTCTGGCACTCCATGCAAACCAGTAAGAGGCACATAGGATGGTACCGACTGCCATCAGCCATAAAAATACTTCTGCTATATCAACCACGGGTCTACGCGGAGAGTAAAGCTGCACAGAAACTAAAGAAAGAGAAATGCCTTCAACAGAAAATAAAGTCAAAAGGAAGAAAGAAAGGATGCTAAAATTGTACTCTCTATCATTCATCCTCAAACTTAATGGCATAATGATCGAGAAAGTTGTTCAGCTCGCCCCATATAAAATTTCACAAGACAGTCTTATGTATAAACTACCTGTTCAACCCCTCAGATACATAATATGTTTGTCACTTAAAAAGCAGTTGAAAAATGACGGTTAGAACTTATCTAGTACCCCAAATTGGCTTCGTGATACAAACTGAACCTCTTTTAAAAATATACAGTGGGTTTCTAAATGAACCTTCTACTTCCCAATTTTGCTATTTGAGGACAAAGGGTCAAGTAGTAGCTCAGAGCCCATTACACAAGTCTCTCACTCAGTCGCTCCCCAGTTTGACTGGGACTTGACAAGGTGCAACAATTTATAGTTCATGACTTCATGTCATAAACAGATATAGTAATTTAATTGTGATATTTACTGTTTTCAGTTTCGTACACAAGAATGATGTGATTTTGACAGAGCAAGTTAAATGAGGGAGGTGTAACGCAAGTTAAAATATTCAGTTGTAGTTTTTAAGGACCTAATAGCTTATATCTCCTAGTAGACTCAGCAATGACCAGAGCAAAATGGTGAAAAATATTCAAACAACCCCAAATTTATTGACAGTAAGGCTTAGTTTGCTGAATTTATCATTGGAAACTAGACAGGACACTTGAGTGCCACTTTCCTATTTACCGAAGAACAGAAGATGAAAGATGAACCAGAAAAAAATTCATTATCTGAAATGTAATTATGAATGAAAAATAAAATCTTACCTGATGAACCATTTGACAACATTTTCTCTAATGTAGCACCAGCATCTTGGGGAAGCATGACAGCAGGTATGTGTATATCTAGATCAGTTTCATCAGCATCACAAACCATCTTGTAAAGTTCTGCAAGATTGAGTCATTTCTGTCACAAAATAAGCAGAACTTGCAAAATAATCAGACCGTGATTTCACATGCTGGACCATACTTGCAGAAGGCATGCCATCCAATTATTCAACTGTGAGTTCAAAGTTCATGATGATATCGGCCTTTCAATGTTAAAGATAAACAACATTGTGCATCTGAACCCACTGGTAGAATGCACATTTGGCTAAAGATAAAAAGTTTGCTTAGCCATAATTCAAATGTTAAATGTAAAAATGTTTGAGTTGTGCCATAGCACTAAAAAAGTGGCTATATGAATAATCTTAGCTTGTCTTTCCCCCTTCTTAGAAATCAGCTGTGCAGAAAATCTCCAAGAGAAAAGAATGGCACATTTAACTTCTTTAGAATTTCATGAGCACTATGCAGAAAATTGTTTAAAATTGCACTCACGTCATATACTATACAAATAAATGAAAATGTTGTTACCTTTCTGGTTATTTATAATGAGGACAGCTGAAGCACCAGCCGCTTCTGCAAAATTTGCTTTCGCTGTAAATTTGCAGTTGCCTCGATCCACCATGATGACATCTCCTACAAACTTAAGCAGCCAAGAAAATCCAATGTTACCAACAAAGAAAAAATAATGCCATTAATGAAAAGAGGGTTTTCGATAACAAAAACAGGGTGTCGGGTCGAACTAAGGACCTTTTTCTTAGGAGAACTGCAACAATCCCGAGGATCCGAGAGAGTAAGGCGTGTTTGGTTTGCATTTTTCTCCTTTGATACTATGGTTGTGCCAAATCTAGCACCAACACCAACAAATTCCTCATCCTCTATGCCATCAACCCAAGTTTGAACTTTTACCTAGCAAAAGATAAAACAACTGTTATCTAAACAATATTAGGACAACAATCAAGAATAGACAAACAAAATCCAGCAAAAGAAGCTTCAGTTGCAGTCTCACAACTATGTTGAACACGTGTTTGATATGCAGTTGGGACAAGGCTCGATATTCCGATGTACAAAAATTTAGCTGATTGTTCTTCCTTAATGCTATTCAGTAATATCTGATTCAGCTAACTGGACATCCCATAACAAGTTAAATATACGTGCATATCATTGTTTATCTTCAGTGTAAACTCAATTCAAAATTTAAGAAAAAAAATATTAATAAGTCTTCTCAGATATCATCAAAGTGGAATTACCACAGAGATTATTTTGTATCAGAGTGCATAAAAGAAACTGAAAGTATAGAACCAGATGCATTTCATCCAATTACCATTTAAAAATAAACCAATCAGAAAAAAATCATACAAAGTACTTGTACATATTATCATATAACAGAAAAAATTGAAAACCATGAAGAAAATTAAATAGTAAAAGATCTTAACTGCCTCCAAATTACATTTTATCATCTAAAATTAATTAAACAAGAAATCACAAAATATACTGTGAGAAAACAATCAAATCATAATTAAACTTAGCTTCTGCTAAAACTGAATCTTGAGTAGATAAATATAAAAACTAATTTTTTGATAAATCAGAGAAAATTAAATACGGAAAGGAGGAGCAAGAAAATGATAGAATTACCAGCACAAAATCATTCTCACAGCCGGGCTTTTTGGGAGCCGAATTATCATCATGAACTATATCACCAGCTCTCACTTTAGCCGGACTGGTCAAGATCAGTAGAAAAAATATGTATATGCAAATTAACATCCAAATCATCTGAAATTTCATGGTGGAATTTCAAGAAATAGATGACCCTTTTCTTCTATTTTCCTTCTCTATTCACTGCATCACCACGGACAGTGATGAATTTAGACAGAGACAGGAATGCGTGGTTTGCTAGAGAGGAATCTCGGACACTGGTCTTGATGAAGTCCTAACATTTTCGTGTAATTTTGTGTTCTTCACGGGTTAATTCTATACGCGGTTACTGTACTATGACTTAATATTTAATTGAGCCACCATACTTTAATTTGTATCAATCGAATCTCTGTACTTTTATTTTATCTCGATTTTGGCCACTATCGTGTGACCTTTAAATATGATCATCCTAGTTGGTGTAAATAAAAAAAGTGTTTCAATCAAAAAACAAAATTTTTAACTTGATTTAGCCATATTGTACTATCCCATCGTATTGTTTAAGCTAGACGCATACTTGGGCTTTAAATATTAGCGATCATCCCATCTACTCATTAAAAAAATACCTAGAAGAAATTATACAACAAAATACAATTAATTTCAATCCACAAATTTAATAGGGAAAAGGAATTTTAAAATTTTATCACTTCTTCCGTATCATTTTTTCAGAGTCATGTAAGATGATTATTAATAAGCGTCAGTCATGTTAATGTCTGGTGTTAAATAATGTGATGAAATTGAATAAAGTGGTCTAAATTGAGATAAAATTAAAGTTAGTTACTTAATTGACACAAAATGAAAGTATAATATGACAAATAACAAATTAGTATAATAACTCAATTGAAAATTAAGTCAAATTACAGCCACCGACAAATTAAATTAACAAGTTCGCTTTATTATTATTATTATTATTATTTTATGAATTTCAGTTGAAAACAAAACTCTGTTTAGTTTCGTGTGCCGGAGCACAAGGACCGTTTGGCAATAAATGCAGCGAACTTGTGTGTGTGTGTGTGTGTGTTTTGTCCATGAGAAAAAACAAGGTTTTTTCTTGGAAAAGTTACGTAGGTGGTTCAGTTTCCTTTAAAACTCTTTTAGTCAAACAAGATCATTTTTAAAAAATTATTCAATTAGATTTAAAAACAACTTTTGAATCTCATAAGCAATTTTTGACTTTTTAAAGACCTTTCCAAATGGGTTTGATCTTAACTTCTTAAAGTATTCGATCATGATAAATATTATATTTTTAAGTCGACAACGCCATGTACAAGAGTACATGTGCCCAACTTCTAACTAGACATGATAGATACTTCAAGCCAAATTGTATGCCCTTATTTCAGACAAAAACATGTGACAATAAGTGCTAAAACATGGAACCTAATCCACAAAGGAAAAAAAAACAAAAAAAACGTAACATTCATAAAATACTGAATATTCAACTGCTCGAAAGTTAAATTTAAAAGATATAACACTAATTTAAGTGTCACCCTTAACAATAAATTGAAAGAATTATACACAAAGGTAAAAGATTAAAGTGTTAGTAAGTATTGCGGATTAACTCGTATAAAAAAGAGATGACAACTGCATTACGGATTAACAAGAAGTTCGGCTAAGCTTAAACGAGAGAGTTTCTATACAAAGAAATGTTACTTATAAAGTAACTTTTTAAGCATAGACAAAACACTATGAATTCTCATCAATCGAACCATGCAACATGGATGGAACATTTTCATTGCGCAAACCACCCTACAAATGAAATTCGACAACAAGAATTCACTTAAATGGACGATTATATAAATAAAGTTGCATATGAATTTTTACATAGATATAAACCTGCTAACTGGGAAAATTAACAGGATAGAACCAGAAAATAGGCCCGAGATTCATACGCCGATGGTCTCTTAGACAAAAATAAAATAAAAAAACTAGACAGATAATTCAAGTCGTCAAATGTAGTCATTGTTTGCTAAATATTGTTCGTTCCTCGATTTAATTCATGTAAAATCGGCCATCTTTTAGATCTTGAGTTCTCACCGACACAAGTTCTCCATCGGCTTTATATTTCCCATTGCAGTTAATGCTGTTGACCAAAGAGCATTCTGGCATTGCATGGCTTCCCCCAGAAAATTTCCCGATGCCATTGTTCGACCGAGTGGAGACTATGCTGTTATCCATGAATGAATTCTCGGAAAAAGTCTGATTCGATATATTCGAACTATTGTCCAGACCACCCTGATGAAGTGGAAATGGGAAGCCAACGTCAACGCTCGATGTTTGAGAGTAATGTAGGCCACGGAAACCCATAGTTTTGGAACATAGATGAGAAAAACTTCTGATTTGTGCTTCTTGTTGGAATCCCAGAAATCCAACGTGATTTTTTCCATTTGATAATTCTCCTGCCTCTATTTCCGAGCTTGGTTTATTCGAGGCTGTTGCTGGCTGAATATGATCATTTGAAGGCAAACTCAAGTACGATGAAGACACTATTTGATCTGAATCCTCAGCCTTTTTTGTAGGTAATCCTGAACCTTTGCCTTTGTTCGGCTCCTTTGTTGAAGTCACTTCAAGAACTTCGTTGTGGTTTACGCCCACTTCAACAACTTTCGGAAATTCATTTGTATTAGAAGCCACATTAGTTTTACTCTTTTTACGTGACTCAGAAGATCGACGCTTAGGCCGGTATTCATTCTTCCGAGAACATTCAATATCCTTCTTTTTTGGCCTCGAAGTAGGCATCAACTTTCTCATCTCGACCCTCATCCGTGCAAACATTTTCTCTCTTGCAACTTTAAGTTCGCCTATTAAGGAATCCGTGAAGTTCTTAAAATCATCCAACATTACCGTCTCTTCGGTCCTGAGATTTCCATCCCCCTTCTTCTTTTCTTTGATAGAATGTCCCCCTGTCTTGTTTTGCACGACGCTTTTCTTCCTTTTCCTTTTCGATGTAGCTTTCTTTTTGATACCTTCCACATACTGAGTCGTACGGAGCTTATTATTTCCTTGAGATGTTGGAGCATCATTGACTTCATCTTTTTCAGGCAAAACAATATCAAGAAGTAACTTATGCTCCTTGTGAACTGGCTCACGACTCGAATTTGATTTGGAATCATCACTCGACGAGTCAACATCATCCTCTCGACTCCTAAACTCCCATATCTGCTGAAATTTCTTGTCGGGATTCATAATCGTGCAGGCACCGACTGCCAAATATAAGACTTCACAAACTTGTGATTAAACGAAAATTCAAACTACATCAATGTTATTCCTCCGAAGGGACAAGGGATCATTCTTGTCAGAAGCACTTCTTTGAGTTCTTAAGTTAGTTTTTGCGTGGCCCCTTGCTACCTGAAAACTGTTGGAGAGAATCACGTAAGCCCTTAATGAAATTTGGCATTAGTTTCAAAGATAAAGCCAGTCTCTTGCAGGGAACTCCGACCCAAAATTTAAGCTCTTGTAATTGATTTTTGGAGAAAGTCACACCAAAAACTTTCCAACCTTTCATATCAGATTAGCATCACGCACGAATAAGAAATCATAAGTAGTAAACGATTAGTTTAGGCCCGTGTTATCGATCTATAAAACAATATTTGAAACCGAACAAGATGAAATCTTTCTCAAGAATCAATAAAAGAATTAAGCTGAAGCCATCAATATCAGTTCATTTTTTCTTGATAATCATATCAATGTAAACTACAACTTAAGAAAAATAAATCAAAAATTGATTGTTTGGATTAAAAAATAAACCATAAAAGAAAACCAAAATCAAACAATCCCAGAATCTTGAAACCCAGAAAACTATAACATAATTCTTTGATTATCAGCAACTCATTATTAATAATGCAACAGAAAATATTAAATATCAAAATAAACTATTTTTCTGTCAACATAATTCTTTGATTATGGAGTAGTCATACCATATCTCTGCAGAAGAAATACTTCGCACAAAACCCCAAGTTCTATTTCTCTTTTCTAGTGGCTAATACAGCTTTGAGTCAGTTTTTATTTCATGGGTTCCACTCTCTAAATGGAATAAAAATATTTAATTTTTTTATGTATGTTTATGGAAGCTTTCAATCTGGTCAGTAGTTGGCAGAGAACCAAGTATAGAATTATGGTATAAATACTTTTTTTAGTGGTGAACCTTGAGCATTGTTTATTTATTATATTATATAAATACTTCTTTTATTTTATTTTTTTGGTTATTCAAGAAAGTTTGAGAAAATATAATAACTATAAATCTCATTTAATTATGATATCATATTATTTTCATTTCAAGAAAAAGTTCAGACTTGATTAAAGTAATTTTATATATCTTGATTTATTTACCATTTTTCTGGTTTCAAAAAAGTATAAAACTTGATCGTACGAGACTATGAGTTGAGTGATAAATCTCATTTAATTATTATTTCAATATTGTTTCTATTTATGTGATTTCTTTTTCAAGAGAAATTGACTCGCGATTAAATAAATCTTAAAATATTCATATTAAGCATAAGAGCCCAAAACATAAATGCCCTTCGAGGCCATGGAAATGGTTGAAAAGATCCATTTCCTCCAGTGAGATTATTGCCTGGGGTTGTACTAAAGTCTTGTGCTAGAAAGTATCAAATAATCAACATACATACATATAAATTTTTGAATTTTGAATCAAATAATTCATGTTTTGTAGTTTATAGATTTCATAATTATTCAGTAAGTGAAGCAATTAGTAGCTGTTTTTTATACATTTGAACTGTTATAATATTTTTTTACTATGAATTTGACCTTTTTGAGATTTTTTGTGAATAATGGTATATATATATACACACACACACACACATACATATAAAATCAAATATACCAGTTAAAAAAGACACGATGTAACACTTTTTTAAATGAAGAATAGTGTTGTTAAAATGTAATATTCACTTACTATTTTAACAGATTGTTCCAAAAAAAGAAAAGAAAAAAAATCTAAGTGTTAATACATTGCTTATCACTTTATTGGTCTTGAATATAAATTAAGGTATTGGATTAAAAAGCAACATAATTTTTATTAATAATGTCACGCGATATCTAATATGAGTTTATTTTTATTTAAGGTACAAATGATTTATTAACACAAGAATCCCAACTACATTAACTGGAAATCGATTTATTTAAGACTCAATCAATCTTGTATTGATCTACAACATATAATTCAATACAAGATGAACTTGGAAAAACTAACCTATACGTGACAAAATCGATTTACATTATACAGAAGAGACAACTTTCTTGCAACGTTGACATGTTCGGCAGCAATATTGAACAGAATTAAACGGTACAATAGACAAGATTTCAACTTTTTTCTTATTAGTGTCCAGTCCAAATCCACCTCACCACACATATCTTATGTTCATCCTACAAAAAAGATTGAGCCCAATCTCAAAACTGAGAATCTTATGTACAAAAAGAAACAACGAAGAGACATCCGAAAAAAAAAAATTACATACCACCAAAAGATACCTTCAGCTTACGCAGAGGATTTCCTATAGTTACATTAATGACTTTCTGGCAACCTACAGTAACATAAGAAGGCAAGCGGTTATAGAAAGCAAAATCGACATTCAGCATAGATAATTTCATTTTTAGGCTACTTCCTAAGTGCATGTTCTCACGAGAAAGAACTGGACATCGACCATGTTTGACAAAAAAAAAATCGCTATTTTATAAGTAGGGGACCCAAAAATCTCGAGAATTTTGATCCACACAATTTTTGGGTCCCAGCTCATAAGATAGCAATTATTTTTGCCAAACAAGCTCATCAAACCAATTCATGGAACTACAAATCATAAAACTATTTTTTCTTTCTTCTTAATCTACTTATTTTTACACTTTCCTACACTGTTCATCAACGTTCTTCTACACATTGCTTGACCCTTTCAAGTTTATGTTTGGCTGAGAGGATTAGATCATCTTAAAGAAGAAAAAAAAGTTAAAATCATTTTAATCATATTGTCCAGCCCTATCGAGTACTGTGCAGTCAATCCAACATGCACTATGAATATCACAGCTTCAAATGTTCCATTAGAATTATTACTTCATTTCAGAAGATTGATTCATAAAACTTAAAAAAGCAAAGTGAAATTTAAATAGATAAGGAAAACTAGAACAACATACCGCCATGGAAATTCACTCGTATCAATCCCAGCTTGGTGGAGCTCGTCAACATACTGAAGTGCTTCTCGGCATTCCTCCCTATCATCAAAGAACTCCTTGTCACCTTCTATTTGATGTGTTTCACGGCCTTTAACAGCAACAACCTGTGGCAATCGTCAGTGTAAATTACAGAGGATTGTAGTGACAAGATTTTTAGCAGATAATCATCACCACCTTCTACATGTTTGAATAAATATGAGAAAAGCATTATGGTCAATGAGAACTTACGACCATATCGCCTTCCTCACCCATAGCAACAGCACACCGTACGGCAACTCGTCTTATATCATGCAGAAAAAGCCTATGCCCATTAGAGAGAGGTGGATAGTAATCATTCTCTCCATGTTTCAAATAATCCTGCATTGTCCATCCCACACCAGCTAACATGTCGTCCAGTATGTCCACTGGTGAAAATAAAATGAATTGGGATCAGTAATATACTTCCTCAGCATTCAAAGAAGAAAACACTAATTTCAGTTTTCACACCAGCACTGATGATATCATTGTACAAAAGAGGAAAAACAAAATGAGGATAAGGAACTGCCTCCTTGTTAATAAAATAGTCTACACTTCTTTTTTAATTTTTGGTGGGATAGTATACAGAGTGACACCAGTCCAATATGAGTAAACTCGTCAAGTAATTTTTGTTTTCTAAAATTTTGGGTCAAGTGTGTGATACACATCAAGAAAAACATTTCAAATGGTGCACAGCCATAATTTATCAGATTATAAAATGTCAAAAAAAATTGAACCTTAGTTGAAAATTTCTAGAGAGTCAACGAAAATACATTATTGGATTCAGTGACATGAGCAGAACATACCCTGAAATACTTACGAGGATCTTCATTTTTTGGGTTGTCTGATGTCAAGATTGTAATGTCACTTTTATCAGTTGCAACTTTTGTCATCATGGGCCTCTTCCCTCTGTCACTCTCTCCAGCACAACCAAAAACTTCAGAAGGCACATAAGAATCAAGTCAAAGACGAAACAGATAATTCTCCACAAAAACTTGAGCTAATATCTGAGCAATAATAATGGTCCTAAGTTTGTGTTAGTGTTGAGGCTAGTAATGTCACATTTAGAATAAAAATGCTCCAAATAGCAAAAAAGAAATCCACAAACACATCATGAAGGAAAACTGCTTTTGATAAACAATCTATTTTGCGAAAACTTCTGAGTGAACAGCAATCTGGATATCACCGGCTACTATCCTCTGACGGAGATGAAATATATTTTCAACATCTTTAACAAGTTTTTTTATTGTTCTATTCCTTCTGCGACAGATTTTGTATTCGATTCAACCTGAGGATTTAAAATCCAGATAAGGGTCCGCTCATTTGCATGGTCTTATATTCTGTATTGACAAAATTTATTACGTCGATAGTGACCACCATTTGAGGCAACCTTCCTTCAGATCTATTATATATTGCTCTTGGGCAACCTACTAATAAATCCATTCCAAGAACATGGGGACTAGTTGAAGTAATGAGCCTCCAAATATGGGAGGCTCATTGCTAAAGCTGAGATAATGAAAATCATTTCATCTATTTAGGCAGTTCACAAAACGAGAGCAAAAATAAAAAAAATTCCTGGAGTCAAGATTGACCGAATTTGAGAACCTTTACAAGATAGAGCTCAACATAAAACAAAAAGTGTAATGGCACAAATGATTTGAGTAGCATAAATGCAGTAAATCCCGAATAGGGAAGACTTGTTGTCTTGTAATAGAACATCTTTTCTTTCTTTCTCCTGCCTAGGTAGGGAGTTCCAGAGGTAAGGCATAATATTCCCTCATTTCACGGTGTTTACATATTCTTTAGTTAATGAGTAGGATCCACGTCTAGCCCCCCACAATAATTTTATCTATTAATCAACTAAACATGTACAGGTCAGTGTCCAACACTACCCCTCAAGAATAAAAGGTGGCTTTCGCTTCCTAAAGAAAGATAGGACAGCCTAATAACCACCTTTAGCAAACACCTGTTGACTCAATTAAATTATTGTAAATGCCCATTAATAGGGAGGGCAACGGGGCAGGGTGGGGCCCGTTTACTACCCCGTTTAATTTATTTTTTTTTTAAATTGCAAGAGAAGGTTAGGTTTCTTACTGCCTATTGTTCACCAGCACATGTATACGGTGTCTACATCTTTGAATATATAAGGGATCGGGAAGGAAAACTGCACACAGATACATAAACGTGAAATAAAAGAAGTTAGAAAACTATACTCAGGACAGTGTCCCATATCATATGCTTTATTACTTTGACCCATATATTACCATGGCATGCATGTCTGATAACACACTTGCAATGTGTCAGACCATTTAGAAATTGATAGATTCCTAGACATGGTACCAGTCTCAAGTGAAAATATAAGTCTCTTCTTAAAAAAAATATATTCAACAGGGCGGGACACCTGCAAAGTTACCCACCCCGTTTGGGGCGGGCCCCGCGGGTATCGAGTCTGTCAGGTTTTTTTGCCATCCCTACTTCTCATAAGCACTTGCACTGATGAATATGCTTTTATATGTTTATCACCATGCTTCACTCATGTAGTACATTTGCCAAGAACTTCAATATTTAAACTTCAGGACTTAAGATCATCCTCTTGCTCCTACAGTAAAACCTCGATAAACGAATGTTCAATAAATAAATAATCTCGATTAGATAATAAAATTTTTCGGTCCAGACTTGGCTAAGTGTACTTAATTAATAACCCCACTAAATGCATAAGTTAATAATTTTTTTTGAGACCTTTAAAACCCAACGAATATATAAAATAATAATTGCTTAAATTCATAAAGGTTCATACTAATACAAATTAACAAAGTTTTAATTTGGCATCATTTTTTTCAATTCCCCGCTTTTTCAAAATATGCATCTAAAGTCTTTTGTTTTTTCTTTGCTCCCGTATCAAACTTAACTCCATCCATAATTTTTTACAATGCACATACTATAAAATAATTATTTAAAGTTACGACTGCTTGAAATGCTTTTTTTGAAGAAACTGTTGGTAAAACACAATTATCGTCTGAATCATGATCAACATTGATAGGTCGACTACTCCTTAAATAATATCTTCATCAGTAGGAGATTCCATCATTGCTCATTTTCAATAGAATAGTTTAAAAGGTGTTCGACATCCATCATATTTCTAAAGCGTAGACCAAAATTACTTGACCAATTAATCTTTCAAGATATTAAACTTTGAAGTTGATGCATGTACATTAATGTTTTCCGCTTTAATGTTCGTATGCATTTGCCTTTTTGTGTGCTTACAAATTAAATTTTGAATTTCACCACATTCAATAATTTTTTTTTTCTTTTTTTTTTCAAATTTCCTACATGTATTATAGTAAAAATATAATATAAGTTATAATTATTTTCAAAATATGCATCTGTAGTCTTTTGTTTTTTCTTTGCACCCGAATCAAACTTAACTCCATCCATAATTTTTTGCAATGCACAAATTACATACGTTTGGCATTTTTTTAATTTTGAATAAAATAATTATTTAAAGTTACGACTGCTTGAAATGCTTTTTATGAAGAAACCGTTGGTAAAACACAATTATCATCTGAATCATGATCACCATAGATAGGTTGACTACTCCTTGAATCATATCTTCATCACTAGGAGATTCCATCATTGCTCATTTTCAATATGATAGTTTAAAAGATGCTTGACATCCATCATATTTCTATAGCGTAGACCAAAATTACTTGACCAATTAATCTTTCAAGATATTAAACTTTGAAGTCGATGCATGTACATTAATGTTTCCTCTTTAATGTATGTATGTATTTGCCTTTTTGTACACTTACAAATTAAATTTTGAATTTCACCATATTCAATATTTTTTTTTTTTCAAATTTCCTACATGTATTATAGTAAAAATATAATACAAGTTATAAAAATATAAAATACTCTATAAATTAATAAATATTCATTTATCGATAAATTAATAACCCATCTAAAATAATAATTTTTTTTTTGTCCCAATATTATTATTTTATAGAAGTTGTACTTTATTTCAGTAGTCGTAACTTCCTTATCCACCAAGGGGACCGGAAAATTAGCTCAATATCGTAAAGGAAGTATATTTGACATCACAAAACATATATAAGAAGTGGTGGGCTACAGGAAAAGTAGACTTAATAGTGGAGTTGACAAATAGACTGTAAATGGCACATGATTGTGTTTCCAAAACTATGAAGGACATTAGTAGTTTATTAACTAGCCAGAGGTAGGAGATTAGCTAAGAACTGGTGAATATAATGTGGATAATGTTATATGTGTGAAGCCTAATATACTGTACACTTTTCTTCTTGACTACAGTTCGACTTAAGGCTGGACAAAATTTCAGAAACGAATCGACCGAACCGGACCCAAATCGAACCGAACGATTCTTCTTAAGTTAAATACCCGAACGGCTATCTGAATCGAAAACCTACGTGTTTGGTTCGATTATAAAATAAGAACCGAATCTCCCTAATTTTTTTAAATTTTTTATCTTAAAAAGTCAAATTATTTTATTTTTTAAAATAAATTTGCTAACTAATTAATTTAGTCCAAACTCAAAGTATGAATTTACTATTTCTAATTTCCAGTCAAGTTCAATTTAATCAAATTGACCTAAATTTTACCAAAATCTCTTATCTCGCCGTAGTGCCGTTTCTGACGTTCTATTATTATGAACGCATCATCTTCCTCTTCCTATGATTTTAACAATACAATCTATGAAGAACTCAACAAAGAGAAGTGAAAAAAATATCATGAGATTGAACTACGTTATTTTGGAAGAGTTAAGATTGAATATGTCATAGTCGAATTAATATAGCGTTGTAATATTAAAAAAAATTAATTATTGTACAAAACTCAGAAACCGAATCAAACCGAACTAAACCGAATGGAACCGAACCCGAACGGTTCCATAATTAAATTTGGCCGACGGTTCCATTTACTAAATACCCGAAAATTCGGGTTCGGTTCGGTTCTAACCATGCCAAGCCCTAGTTCGACCTAAGGGGTACTTTTGGAATTCGCACATGCATCAGGCCACGCTAATATTTTCACACTACATAAAAGGTATTTGGGCAAGCCCTATTTGTGTGTCATAGTAGAGAGAAACACGAAGAGGCATGAGTCTAGAATACATTAGTTCTCTTCTTTGATAGTGTGCAATTCTTTAGCGAACTATGTGCACGTAGCTCACGCATTGAGAGAAAAACCTTAAATGGCGTATTTTCTTACTTCTATTTTCTTATTTCATGTTATTAATTGCTCTCAGTAATATGGATTATTCATTTAATCAATGAGAAATAAAATGCTTGCTTTAAATGTATATAAATTGTAGATACTTCTATATGGCAATGGTAGCTTTCAACACACCATAAATATAAAGAAAAGGAATAATCAGCAACAAGCAACCATGGCACCTTTTAGTAGTAGAGTAAATCACAAAAAAATTATGATGGAAAGATAAAAGGAAAGGTCACAGCTTATAAAACACATACCGGTGATGACCCTCCTTGGGCCAAGTTCCCTCACATAATCAAGAAGTCTGGACATTGCATCAGGTGTATGAGCATAGTCCACAATTACTCCAAAAGCCTGTTCCTCATCTATCAACTCACACCTACCTGGCACAACATCAACCTCTTCAATTCCTCTAACAATGTCCTCCAACAGGGCCCCCAACTGCAATTCGAACAGCTATAGCAGCCAAAAGGTTGTAAATATTGTGCCTCCCAAGACGGCCTGATGAAATTTCTAGTATACCTTGTGGTGTATTGACCAAAACCTGTCTCTCGAATAGAGACAATTCAAACTTTGAAGGATGAACATCAGCCATCTTATTCTCCATTCCAAAGGTCACAACAGGTACATCAGGATTCCCTTGTGCAATAAAGAAAGCTGCATTGAGGTCATCAATATTAACAACTTTGCGATGGCGTTCTGGATCCACCATCTTCGAAAAGAGTTTATCTTTGGCATCCCTATACTCCTCCTCAGTCCCGTGAAAATCCAAATGATCCCTAGTTAAATTTGTGGAAATTGCAATATCAAAATCAACCTCATCACACCTTCCTAATGCCAATCCATGAGAAGAAGCCTCCATAACCAATGCTTCTGTGCCATTATGCACCATCTTCGCCATCAACTTCTGAACCAAAACAGCGTCTGGGGTTGTGTTAGGTGACTCCAACTTGTTATCCCCATGAACATATTACGCCACTGTACTCAACATCCCAGTCCTCAACCCCATCGCCTCATACATACCCTTGATCAAATATGCCGTTGTCGTCTTTCCATTTGTCCCCGTTATACCGATGACTAACATACTATTAGAGGGATATCTATCAAAGGAAGCCGCAAATGCAGCAAGCACCGCATTAGTATCCTCTACAATAACCAAAGCCTTGCACCCCAACGTCTCCTCTATATCAACCTCCTTACTAGCCACAACTGCAACAGCCCCTCTCTTATCTGCCTCGGATAAAAACAGATGCCCATCAGTTTTCCTCCCTACACAACACACGAACAAATCGCCACTCTCAACAACTCGTGAATAGTGTGAAATTCCACTGATTTCGATCTCTAAATTACCATATACTGCTATGGGGACTACTTTACTCTCATCTAAAAGCTCCACTAAGCTCAATTTGAACTTGGGTTCAACAACTCGAGCCTTGGTTTTACCATATTCATCAAAATGAATATCAAACGAAGATAACTTGCTCGATAATTCGCCATCACTAACCTCAAAATCAGACCTTTCGAAGCTTTCCTCCTCACTTTCATCATCAGAAATCTCAGTCAACCTTTAAAGCTCTTTAATTTCGTCTAAATCAACCACTTCTTCGGGCAATCGGGCTCTAATTCCTCAATTCCCTCAAGCCCCGGCTTAGGCTTCCCATTAGGACCCGTCTTAATCAGTCCCTTTTTAATAAACTCTTGGCGTTTTAAAGCAACGGCCTTGTCTATTTCACCAAAAAGATCGTCCCCAGAATCTTCATTGTCAAGAGCAGTGGGATTATCCTCAGTTTCTTCGAGGGCTTTGACGAAAACGGGCTGGTTTTTCTTGAAATCTTCTTCTTGAATATTGCGGGCCCGGGCATTTGCTGGAACTTGTTGACACCGTGCATGGAATCCTCCGGGGCTTCAGGAGGATCATCATCTGATGGCGTTGGATAATATTTTCCGTCAGGGCCAATGGCGGAGACACTGGTGGTGGTGGTCAAAAGTGGTGGTTTGAAGCAAAGTTGGTGGTGGTGTAGCAATGGGAATGGGGGCGGCAAGTTTGAGTTTGTTAGAGAGAGAAACTGGCGGAGGAAGTGGTAGTGAGAGTGGTTAAAGGCATAATTTTCTCTGTGCGTGTGTGAGAGAGGGATAGAGGTTTACCACACCTTCAGCTAGTCGTTTTCTATTTTCAATTTTTCAAAACAGCGAAAAAGCGTTCTCTTTCTCATTTTCGAAAACGCGTTTTTAAAAGCGAGTTAAAAATTTATAAAGGAAACACAAAATGACAAATTTGTCGTTTTGAGTATTTTCAGTTATAATCAAGTCAAAATTTTCAAAACGCATTTTTGGTATTTTCAAAATAATTTTTCAAAATGTCAGAAAAAACACATTTTCAACAATCTCAAAATGGACACTCAAAACACAAAACTCAAGATGAATTCAAAACTTAAAACACAAAATAGAAATACAAAGAGAACAACCCCTTAAGTGTTGCGATGGTAAAGGGTAGAGAGGTTTAGAAAGAGAAATTTTCTTCTTGTACAGGAGAAATCCTTATGTAAAAATTACAAATTATCGGCTCTCACATGGGGGCAGGGGATTTAAATATTACAAAAAAAGGGCCCCACCTTGATGTGTAATCTGTATGTTTTATAGAATTTTTTTTCTTTTTTTTTTAAGTACATGTAGAAGTGCTCAAAGAAAGACGATGACTTCGAATTTGGAAGTAGATAGATACGACGACGTATGTCTGAAGATTTGTAAAACGTTGTCATTGACAAACTTAATTTTATTTCATAATTATTTTTTTCCTTTTTCACAACTTTTGTAAAATGTTGAAATGATAAATTCTTAATATGTTATTCTAACGTAATAATTTTTTTCTCCCTCGACTAATAGAAATTTAATAGCATATTTCGAACACATTCGACTAGTTCAAACTTTTGATTTAAGCTCAATTTGTGTAGAGTTCGATCAAAAAATGAAATACATCCGACTAGAAAAAAAAACATTTGATTTGACTCCATGCAATTCGTTAAATAAGACTATTGCTAAAAATGAAAAAAAGTTCAATTTTATCCACTATCTAGTACCACTACGTAACTAACAAACATTTTTTTTTTAATAATCGACCGTGTTGAAACTTGAAACGTATACGAGTAGTCCATAATACGTTGACAAACAACATTTTATTTGCGCAAAAATAAGTTCATAGTAAAATTACAACATACTAGTGAAGTTACAAAATACAAATTCTGGTATCAATCACACGTGAAGCTATAGGGCAACATATAATCTTGGTACGAGGATAATCTTTAAACCTTACTTATAACTTTCTGTATTGCTTGTCTGATCACACCTTCTGATGCAACATTTGATCCTTTAAACTGAAATTCATTTATCAGTCAATGTAAATTATAAAATATGAAGACGGGACTGTTTTAGTGCATGTTTTATTGGGAGTATTAAATAGAACTCGACAGTATAATTAATAAAATTTTAGCTTGTAGTTTATTTTTGAATATTAGAACTGTCGAGTACTATCTAATCATCCCTACCATACACGTCACTACAATCTTTTTTCGGTGTGGTGTTATGAGGCAAACCTGAGCTTTTAAAGTCAATGAGAGAATTCCATCAGTGTTGAACGATTGCACAATCAAAAAATTCATTTGCAGTTTGTTTAAGGCTTCCATGATTTCTATCAGCATAGACTCCCTCCAAGAACACTTAATCTCAATCGACACATCCTTATCGTCAACATCGACTGTGATGTTATTAGTCGCGGAATTTCTTGACAGACATCGACTATTTCCAACTCTCAACCCATCCATATTACGAGCCTTCCTCTTGTTTGTCAATGGTTTGTTGATATTATTAATTTGGTTAGTTCCATAATTATCCGAGGTCCTCTCAATGTCATCATGAGGTTTACTTCTCGTTCTCAACTCTAGCTCGATGACTTGTTCGTTCGGTTCTAGCTCTTTGACTCTTTTCTCGAGCGCTCTCAGGTACTCTATTGTTTTATCAAGTACCGATACTTTGTCAACCTGCAATGTGGAAAATGAAGATATGTCTTGAAAATAGGCCAGTGTTGAACATGCTAAACAAAAGTGAGTGTTGAGTACCTTGCCACCAGATGGAATTAGTGATACAAGAATAGAATAACACTCGTTGAGTTTCTCTCGGCATTTTCTTTCAGACAAGATGTGGTTTCTATGAGTTTCGTCTACTTTTGGAGTCGAAAAGCTCTCTCTTTTCTCATTGTTTTTACTCGATTCTAGCTGATGATTTTCATGCATGCTTGCCACTTCTATGAGTACTTTCTTCAACAACTTTTGTGGAGTTCGAGTTTGAACAGTATCGGCCTTTGACAACCCTTCCTTCGTCCAGTTAACAAAGCTCGACTCTCTCTTACCGCGTTTGAAGTACGGCCCCAGAATGAACTGATTCGAACCCTTCAAAAGAGTCGAAAGAACACTCTGATAGTGAATCTTGTCGTCTTTCTGCTGATTGCATCCTTGAGTTTCCTTTGAGGCGGGGGGAATACTTTCAGAATTTTTGTAGGTTTGAGATACAGAATCGCTCATCGAAGTGTTAACCCAACTGCTGATTTTGTCACCCATAAATTGCCAGCTTTGCTCCCCCTCAATCCCTTCTACATCAGTTTCGTTTCTCAGTCGAACGGCTCCAAAACTATCAGAACAGTTGTCAGGAGAACAGATGTATACTTCTCGACTATCCACAGGTGGATCACAGCCAGTTTCCGCCATATTAGCATGATCAAGCTCTACACAATCTTGCTCATTAGGAATCTCGGAAACAACGGGAACCGGGATACTCAAGAAACAGGTTTTTACGTGCTGAATGAGATTCTGATCTTCTAGGACCTTCAAAATACACATCAAAATTAGGCTGGCAAGTAAATTAAGTAACAATACTGGATCTATGAAAATGAAGAAATGAATTGAGAGTTGCTTACAAGATCAGTTACTCCCAGCTCTACTACACCTCCAAAGTGTGGAAAGCATACTACTGTCTGCAAGTAAAAAATTAGCACCATACTTCTTTCGAACATGACAATGAAACATGGCGATGAAAAGGAATTTATGTAGTCGACTTTAATTTACTGGAATGTGCACAAAACTCAACTTTCATATTAAAAGCACGAGTAATACAAAGTTGGGCAAGAACAAAATAGATAAATACCTGGATTGATGCACTCTAAAGAAGGCAATTCAAGTCCAGACAGTCGCATCATTTTGAGATTAAAAAGCAAAGAGAAGTCAGATTTTAAGACAACCATCCTATGTAAGATAATCTTATGTAGAATGGAGATAAAGACTATTCTTTACTTGCCTTCGCAAGAATTGAACGAGAGAAAACTTTGGTGTCTGCATGATGAGCATTGCATAGCCAGATAGCTTCGTTCTTTGCTAATGCCTTTCCCGGCAACCTTAACAAAATCAATACAAATGTTTAGTACATTTTGATTTCTACAAACATTAGTGAATCGCTAGTTCATTCTGCGGTAAAGAAAACAACTCATGGTCTCAGCAAAAAGGAAAAAAGATCCATGCCTATTTAAAATCAATATAACAGTTACACTTGAGTCCCACATTGCTCGTGGAAGGCCCGACTACAGGCTTATAATCACATTGGACATCCTCGTGGTCAAAACCGACCTTAAGGGTGATGTGGCCAAGTACTTTTAAACCCACAAGTCGAGCCTCAACTTAGCAACATAGGACTCCAAATAGAGTCAACGTAATCAACAAAAAATATTGTTAGAATATGGTCACAAAAAATTTCATGCGTAAATCTACAATGAAAAGGGACCTCACCCCATTTTAGCTACTAGGATAATCGAAGAATTAGTATATATAGAAACTTATAACCCCATTTTAGCTTCTAGGATTATCGAAGAATTAGTATATATAGAAACTTATAATCTGATGATCAAGTCGACTATTATAAATTGGAAAAGAAGAATTACCCTTGGCCAATATTGAAGACAAAAGACATGCAAACCAAGTAATACCACTCTGTATCTGTGAGATCTTCAGGGGATAATGCGGCTGATAGCCTTTTGGATGTTTGTGTTTTGGTTTCACCACCATAGAGGGACTCATATAGTTCCCTCAGTTGCTCACTCCTCCGTGAGCCAGGCTGGTCGGCCGGTGACTCTCTGGCCTGAACCAATTTCCGCGCTTTAATTTCTCCATTGTAATACCCATCATTCCATTCCAACACGCTGAAAAATTTCATGGGCACATGTAACAACATTAATGGCATATTTGACAAGATAGATTAGACTAGACAATACTAAAGAAGGAATCTAAAATTTAGGTCTTAAATGTTGAACCATATAAAGCCTAATTATACTATATACTTAATTTCTAGACCACTTTAAGTCATCTTTCGTTTAATACATCCTCAATCAATGATGCCTCTACTTATATTCTCGTTTCTTAAGCAACAAAATGGATAGAATAAAGCAAGAAGAAAAATCAGGGTAGTGAGGTGGGGTGGAAGTGAAACTTTACCCAGGTTTTGTTGATGAAATGGACCAGTAGATTGCATAGCTCCAGTGAATGCTTCTAACAGCAACATCAAGCTGTAGCCTCATATTTTCTGGTTCTTCTTGCTTCTGGTTTTAAGTAGCCATACTTCACATCACCCCACCCCTACCCCCCTATACATACAAATATATACAATAATGAGAAAAATTATCTACTTTTAATTGAAAAGAGAAAAAAAGTCAGATTCTTAGTTCCAACGCTGCTGCTGTACATACCAGTACCAAAGATGCCAAAAGAGTTTATTGGTAACTAGAACTCTTAATACCAAATCAGGCAGTGGTCACAATTCAAGCTAAAAGGAAGGGGATTATTGAACACGAAAAATGGTCCAACAAGTTCAAAATAATTGAACAAGGAGCCTTGTGAGGTGAAAATGTCATGTAGGGTTCTATATAGTGCCAAGACCCAGAGTAGTCACAATCCAAGCTAAGAGGATATTCTTGAACATTAAAAACGTTCCCATAAATTCGAAAGAATCGAAATGAGGTAAATATCACGTACCTGTAGAGTGAGGGTATCTTCTTTAGCCCTTGTACAATACACTAAACAATGTTTAGTGTTACAGGTTCAGCTCAAAACTTGCTCCCGTGCATGACATGTACTGAGGTATAGATTGTTGTGCCAATGCTTTGTAATGACAATCATGCTACACTAACATTTTGGATGACAAAAACGCCACGTGCCAGAATTTCATTGGACTGTTAAAAAGAAGTTAACACTGCTATCCAATCATTTTTGCCACAACTTCATATGTCAACCAAGGCGTTAAATTCCTCTGGCAAAACAGAATAAATCTTGAAATGAATTCATATACTAATATATAAAAACAACTGCTCGCAGTAATCGAGGAAGGGGTATAGATTAGATTAAACGGGAAAATAAAGGTTCATGTTACTACGTACCTTCTCGACTCAGGCTTTTAACTGAACAACATGACCTTTCCGACCTGGCCAATGGTTGAGGAAGTAAAAAAGTTAGGCAACAAAACCAATAAATAGAGCCATATTTTGGGTTGCGTGATGGAGCTATATACACCGCATAATAATTTTGGATAGGTAATATGGTATTGGTTTGTTAAATGAATTAGTGAATAAGAACTACAAAGATTGGAAGGTTAACCATTAATGAGAACTGAGATTGTTGGTTGCTTTACGACATTTTTGTTTTGTTTCTTTCGTAATGTTTGGAATTAAAGTATAGTATTTTGGTAAGAATGTGGAAGATGACTGACTTGATTCGAACTCTGAAAAGATAACGCATTTTTAAGTTTAAATAAACAAATGTGTTACTTTCTAATATTCGAAGCTTTTACATCAACTATTTCAACGAGTAGGGAACAAAATCTTTAAATCAAGTTTCACTTCTATTTGTTTATAAAAAATAGGAATAATTATTGTGTTCATTGCACGTGTTACACGTAAAGTTTTTCTAATGATGAGTATATATTTAACCCTACAATCCTTTCCTTGGGGATCATGTGGTCGATTCCATTGCCATACGGCCATACCATCACATGGCATGATCAGTTACTAAAATATCATGTCATAAAGTAAAACGGTTTTAATTCAACAAATCATCAATTTAAAAGACTTACTTTTTCATCATGATTGGTGGTGACATATCGACCCCGAAGCATGATTATTAATGGTGCTTGGTCGATGCTCGAGTGAATAGTCACTCTTTAGAAAAGTATACATAAGAACCATTTGACGATTCTATGATGAGTTGAACATAATAACAGATAAACATCTCGTGCACATTGTTTCTTTAATTATGTTCAATCTAACATATGAAACATAATTTAAACATCGTTGTGATTTAAAAAATCGTTAAGATTGGAAGTAATGATCCTTTACGGAAGAATTCCATAGTTAATATTTGGATCTAGACTTGCAATGATTCCATTTTAAATTAAGAGAGAAGCGTGAATATATTTTCGTCAATTATTCATTATAAGTTAGAAGAGAAATCCATAAGTTACTTATGTTAAAAAATATATATTATATACTTCTTTAGTCTTTCGAGCCTTCAACTCTAATAAATATTATCCCGGCTATATCACATTTGTAAAAATAAATAAATAAAAGGGGTAGTATTTTCTGAAATTATTTCAACAGGGAACAATATTGTAAAAGGATTGAAGTGCAATTAATAGTTTTTGTTTCTTTCATCAAACGAATTGTCATTTTTACTGTACAGATGGTCCAAACCACACAGACGATAAACGAAAAAGAACGGCAGTGTTGTGTCCACGTAAATGTGACCATGTGCTAGATTGCTCTTTTGTTATGCTTTTCACGTACAAATAATTGTTCCCAAGTTTTTTGTTCGAAAAACAAAAGAAATTAATATGTAATGATTTTTATTTGAAAATATATATATATGTGATATTAGTTTAAGGATCTCGACCGTAGTCTTTGGCAATATGTTTGGTAAGTAAGATTAAATAGTCAAAACAAAAAATTAAAAGTGAGATTTAGTTCTCCAGAGGTAAACAGAAAAAAAATTAAAAATATATGAGACAAGTAGTTTTTTTTTTTTTTTAATTAAAAGTCATTAAGTTAGTGACATAAATATAAAGCATGCTTTTTAATTCTCATTGAAAATCCTAAATGGGGTCTCTAAAACATAATTAATGATTTAACAATAAGGTTGTTCACGTACGTTCGCTCATGATTATATCTAACTTTTATAAGTATATATATTTCAAAAAATAGAAAAGTTGAATTTGTACCCAACAAATCACACCCAATATTCATAATTTAATTACGTTATCATGTATTTTGGGTTGGATAAAAAAATATATATAATCTATTTTAAGTCGTCGTTCGCCTTAACTACCACCACACATATCTCAAGATTTTATTTTATTTATTTATTTATTTACTTTTGTTTTAAAAAGGTGAAAGTGATAGAGTCATGATGCAGGACAATTGATGTTAGGTCACAAATTGAACCAACCCCTTGATAACAAAACTTCAAAACGTTTTAATGTGGAGGAGGGGCGGGGGGACCAATCAAATTTAATGCACTTCAATTCACTGCAAAATTATGCCCGTTACTCTTAAATAATAAAATATTAGATTAATAATTGAGTAGAACTACAAATTTTCATAATAATTATGCCCAAATTGATTTTGTCACTTTTTTTTAGTTTTTGTCAATTTTTTGAATTTCTTCACTTTTCGTTTAATGGTCTTTTTTTTATCTTTTCATAGGATTAAGAGTTAATCATATAAGAGGAATATTGATTTAAATGGACTTTACATGTGATACTTTTTAGCATTGATATACTGTCTTTTTTTGAAAAAGTGACATGGTATTTCACTTTTTTTATACTTTGAACTTCATAAATTTGTTATCAAATTTAGCTTATATGTAAATATAAGAATAAACCAATTATTTTATTGATGAAATTGCACATCAATAATAATAAAGACAACTTAGTTTTTAACGGTGGCAAAACTTAGCTTCTTAGAAAATGATATGATGTCGCCACCTTTTTTTTTTTTTCAAAAAAAGTGATATTTACTTTTTAACAACGGTTGTTGTTTTTGCAATATACTTAATAACAATTTCGGTCATTTTATCATTTTTATACTCATTATCTTGCTTTCATTTACATATATAATAAATAAAGACATTAATTTCATTCATATTTTCAAAAAAAAATACAAATGACATAGTACGAGACTTTTTTATATAATTTCAAATTTTGAACTTCTCTAAAAAGTTCTAATTTTATTTTTGCATGAAATTGAAATCTACGCTTTAATTAATGAAATTATCCTGGTTAATTTACACATACCATCCACAACTATCAAAAAGTATATAACTAATTTGCCAAGCTATGCCTTTGTTTGGTAATTAATTTTTTAGTAAATTTTGATAAAATGTGTAGTTAAAAATTTGTGGGTTTCATGAAATATATGATTAAATAAATTCTTGTTTTTAATTTAAATTAAAAATCTAGATGTAGTCTATGTTTGAGCCACATTATATTTTTCATTCTCATTCTTCTACTAATTTTTAACCACACATTTTCAATAAAATAATATTTTTCTTACATCAATATTTTTTCCTTCTTTTTTAACTATATATTCCCCATCATATCAACCAAAAAAATGCATTCCCTCCACAAAAATGCCTACCAAATAGAGGCTATATATATTTTAGCTGCTGATACCAAAGCCTAATTGGAGGTATCAATAAAAATAAAATATTTGAAACCGTTAACATAATATTGTTGTAGTACTAATATAGTGGTGAGTATACCCGCCTATCACGCGGGTGACTCGGGTTTGATCCCCGGCAACGGCGTCTGCTAGGTTTTAGTTTATATTCTATTTTTTACGAAAACACAAGCCACGTCATTTCACTGCGCTAATGTGACACTGTTCCCTCAGATCCTTACAACTATAGTGGAATGCATGCTCCATTCTGCTTAGTTTTGACCAAATAAAGAATCTTTACGTACTTATTTTCGACAAAATAATCTAAATTTAGACCTTTTAAAGTTATTGTACTTGTCCGACCTCAAATGTTAAACCTAATAGCGTACGATTTCATTGAACATGGTTACATGGTCGGTCCATCGACTGGCAAAGTAAATTATTAACTAAAGACGTGAAAAAAGGGGTTATATTCCTTTTCTTGTGTAGATACGATGAGCAATATAAAAGTGTGCAAAATGACTCCCTAGCATTTTAACAACGTTAACATAAATAGCATAAAAAAAATGCCTGGAAGAACCTAGTACCTCTCACTAATTAACTGGCCACTATTCCCTCCCTAATCCCTATCAATCTAACTATGTGTGCAGTATAGTTTTTTATTCAAGTTTTTGGTAGAAAAAAAATTGAATACGCCAAGAAAAAAATAGTTTTCCCTGACTCCAACGCTAAGCAGCCCCGGTAGAGAACTTCCCTGATCTCGGCTTGTTCAATGAGCTACTATGCTCGAGCAATTGGAGAGAAGGGTAGATCGAGTACGAAAGAAGGCAAAACTTCTTTCATTTTCTTGTTTACTTCGCATTTCTCTTCCTCCGCTATTGCATCTATCAAACCTGTGATTTTCTCCTCTGTGAACACCCTCATGGAATCGCATTGCAACGCTTGTTTGTTTCTCTCCTTCCCGTCGGAAGTGGAGACTTCTGCAGTATGCAAAATAGCAACACAAGTGGAGAATGCTTGTAATGAAGATAACTGCGTGTGAAAATCAATGGTGTATTGTCCATCTTCAATTGCCCTCATGGTCAATGCTGGTATATTATCTTTTCAACCATGTACACAGATAGATCAAGAAAATTTGTTAACACGAGATTAAAGACAAATCGGCAGTTACATTATTCATAGTACTTTTCATGTAGGACAATTAGCGTTGGAGTTTGAAGAAAAGATGAATAGAAAATCGGATAAGAAAACTACCGCTCCGAAGAAACGGTCATAACTTTCCGCACCGGTGTCAGATTTTCTATTATAATATGTTTTCGGAAAGGGTTTTCAGTGCTCCATACCGTCCCAACCCGAGGGTACCCCGATTGATGTCGTTTCCAACCTCAAATTCGATGTTTAAGGCACGTTGGCAGGCGGATGAAGTTTTTTCGTCTTTTTTTGTTCTTTGGCATTTTAGTTATTATGATTTAATGGATGTCTATTTTGGACTTTTTGCTTAAATTAGGGTTCTCATGGCCTATTTAAAGGCTTTTTGTTTTCAGAATAAAACATTATTCGTTTGTTTGCTATTATTTTTTGGTGGGTTCCAGTTTTAGAAGTTCTAAACTTCCGTTCTGCGTCAACTTTATTGCTTTGAAAATTACCGAAGCATATCGATGAAATGAGATTTATTGAGTCAATGTAACTTGCAGATAGTTTGTCTCTAAACAATTATGTTAACATCGATACAAGACTAAAAGAGAAAGCAAGCAACATCAATTAATATATAGCCTTCCAATTTTTTAGATCCTGGAAACTGCATACATTAAGAAGTTGATACCTACCAACAGCACGTGAAATAAAATCATACTATCTTTCATTAACATTCATAAGCTCGTAATTGGCCTTCCGTTCACCAAGCATCCACATTAACTCGATGCCACCTCATCTAAAAGTTTAAGTGGTTAAAAATGAGAAAATTTTATTAATTCAAATTATGTACTCAACACATCCCCTCATATACAATCCAGATTCATATATTTTTTGTTAGAGACGTTACATGTGCACAATTTTCATAAATGGGTGCGAGATTGCTCTAATAGCAACCTCGTCTAAAAGTTTGAACTGTTAGAGAAGGGAAAAAATTAAATTATGTCTTCAACATGAGAGCCGGGTAAAATTGCCAATATATAATGAACAATCATGGGCGAGAGAGGGAGTTTACCTGAACAAAAAGTTCCAATGGATGCTGATTGCCCACAGGGAGATGGTCTTCAGCAATCTGAATATCTGGATTGCCGAAAATATTGAGGGGGCACGCCATGTCCCAACCACCACAATCGCACCCTCCTCCTAACCTCCATCTATGAAGTAATGGTGAAGGGCCGCAACTTTCACAACTTGGCAAACTGTAGTTTCCAGATGGAATCACAATGTGCATTTTTCCAGGACTTGCAGAGTCAGATATACCCGCCTTTCTCTGCTTGAGCCCAAAAACACCAAGCAACCGAGAACTCATCTTATCATTCTCTAGATCCAAACTCTTGAATTACAGACTCTCTCTCTCTTCTCAAATGGAGCTTGCATGATTATAGCTGCAATTTCAAGCTTCGGATGCAATTCTGCTGCCTGGAGAGGAAGTGGAGTTGATGAGTCAAAGTGGACACTATAGCGGGAATGCTTAAGTTGAAGTAGAGTCTTCGTCCTAGTTGAGACCTCGTCTTACGACAAGACAAAAATTCATCAGAAGCCCAGGGTGCTTTAGCAACATTAGGGGACGAATTGGAATTATCTTGAGAGGAAATTCTTTTTATTGGATTTGCGAGGTCATATAACACAAACTCTGTCACCATAGAGTTGTCAAAGGCGCCAGCACATTTTAATTCCGTACATTGATAACACGAAACTTGCATCTGCCCCACCATAGACGATTCCTTATTGTCATTTCTCAATCCCCATCCACTAGCATTACTCTTTCGTCTACGGTGAAGTGAATGGAAGGTGTAGACCCACGTTAAAGCATTTTCTGGTTTCCATGTCTTTGCCACATAAACATCTTCCGGTTACTTAACTAAAAACTTAAAAATTGGAGCTTTGTGTTTATTTTCTAACTTGAGAATGCCGTGTAGGTAGGTTGGAGAATGCGAAATTGATGAACAGTTATCTTTCTTTTGACACTGACAATTGTATTCCAAATCATTTGGCAATTCTGCAAAATCACGCGGCAGGGACTCATTCAATGTTTTGTTAGGTTTTATCCCGATTACTGTTTCCTGGCCAGCTTTATTAGCAGAACTCAACGGACTTCTAAAAGACTTGTCTTTAACAAATGGATCGAACATCTTCTAACAGGACTAAACCGCGCTTTTGGACTGATGGCCCTCGAGCTATCAGTCTCTGATCGAGATTAAGAATGCGATAAAACCAGTTTTGCTGATAATGACTTGTGAAAAGTGACATCTTGATCTCTTTCCCGTAGGGCGTTTCCATCATTTACAGGACCAACAATGGGTTCACAAGTGGGTGGTCTTGGGATCCTGAACCAACTCGCTGTCTGCATCAACAACAGATTGGTTTTCTCTGTTATCCAAACATAAAGAAGAAACATTTGGTGGGACACTTTTTCCTGGATAGAGACGGAAATAATCATTGAATGAATTCCGAGAACTCAACTGTGTACAGGGATTGCTAACAGATGATGTACTTTTCTCTGAGTACAACGACATTACTGAGGACCTTTTCCGTTCAAATGGTAAACAGTTTTGTCCTTAGAAATGATATTTTGATACATGAAGGGTA
>CAIGRP010125136.1:0-10164 GCA_903798385.1 Fraxinus cuspidata | reverse complement strand
CTTGATTGAGAGGAGTGGAGTGGTGGTAGTCCGAGATCGAAGCGGTGGCTGACGACGGTAGAAATATGGCGAAAACCGTGACTGGTAGCGCGGTTTGAGTGGTGATTAGGGTTGTTTTTGGCAACTCCGTGGCCAGGTGATGACAGAAGGTTGAAGACGGAGGTGAGGGGGTTCGAATGGTAGTGGGGTCTGGTGGTCTCAGTGGCGGGTGGTGGTCGATTGTCTAGAAAGAAGGTGGTGGTTTGCTCTCTAATGCACAGTTATGGAGAAAGACAGTCATTTTCCGTGTTTTCACATTTTCTGGTGTTTTGGCTTGAACACTCAAAACGTCAAGCCAATTTTTTTTTATGTTTTCAAAAATTTGTTTTTGAAAACGACAAAGAAAACGCTTTTTCACTATTTTGAAAAATCGAAAATAGAAAATGACATGAAAATAACAAAGAGAACATGGCCTTAATGTTTAAATTCAATATATAGGGTATGTTTGAGCCACGTTATTTTGGAAAATAAGTAGAAGAATGAAAATGAAAATTTTAATGTGTACCAAATAGGGGCATAATTGTTTTTTTATTATTTAGCCCCGTTTGACCCCATTTTTGTTCTCACAATGCATTTTCATATCAAATCAAGGGGTACCGCTTACATGTGACCCTCTTTCATTTTATTTTTCAAGTCCCACCAATTTACAATTTTGTCCTTATATCATCATTTGTTAGTTATCCATTTATGACGACTGGAATTACGAACCTTGAAATGTCAAAGGGCAAATATGAAAAAGAAAATTGTATAATCTAATATGTGGTACAACAGAAGGCCATGAATTATCGAAACAGTGGACTAACGGTCATATTTTGAATACTAATACAAAAAAGGTAGCCCAAACACGAGCTTAATTTTGATTAAATTATTAATAAATGCTAAGTAACTTAATATTTTTATGTGATCATTTATAATTATCATTGAAAAAACATTTTAAATTATTATTTATACACAAAAGATTTATTTTGAATTATTATTTAAATTTATGATTACTTATTATAGTACAAATAAATTCATTAAGTTAATCAATTTATCATGTTAATATCGATAATTTAAATTTTTTTGGAACAATTCACTTTCCCGAAATACATCACTTTTGTTCATTTAAATAGTTGAATTATATCACTTAAAATCGAACTCCAACGATTCAGGTTCAAGTATGGTTCTAGTAATTACATTTACCCAAATGGTTCCATATACGAAATATTCAAAGTGTAATGTATGATTTCGGGTATTGAAATATTCGGAACAACCCACCAAACATCCAACTTGGAAGAAGGTTTAGAAATGCGAAAGAGCATTTCAAGCGTCACCACTCATCTTGTCGAAACATCATCGACTTTAAAAAAGCAACATTAATGTTTCCGAGCATAGATAGTTGTTCTGGTTGCAACAATGTGTAGTGCACAACTTCATGCAAAAGTCTGGACATTTCGATGTGACCTTTAAAATAATAGGCGAAGATGTGACTAAGATAGACCTGCTAGATGAAGAACCAATAGCAATTGAAGTGTGGGAGCCAGTGCACGGAGTATAGGAGTTAAAAAAATTTAGCATTTGTTCATGTGTTAAATATTTAAGCATGATACTTTAAACTTAGAGTGCACATTCGCTTCAAAAACACAAAACAATGGTATGAACTACACGAAATGAATGCTAAACATTACTTGCATTCATTTTTAAATACGGAATTTCTAACAAAATGAATATTGTAAAGTTGGTAAACTAACTCTGTCAAAATGAGTTTATTCAGTCTAATTGGTAATGTGGTGAATTTGGTGCCATTCTCGACCATTCTGTGTACCGTCCAGTCAAGAATTTTCTTCCATATTTTCCCGTGCCATGATTAAGTTCGAAGCAGGGTGGTTCAGAGCACCCAACTCATTTATTTTATTTTTTTATTTAAATGGGATGAGGCATCCAAAATACATAATTATAGAAGGACGTAGTCGGTTTGAAAATTTTTAAGTACTTTTGACAATGAATATTGTGCTCACAGTTAATTACCTTAATTATAAAATTTAAACAAAACAATTTTTTTCGCTGCATAGTCGTTCTTAACAACCAATAGTATAGTTGTTGAATGTCGAAAAACTATTTTGGCGCCAAATTAGAGTTGTTAACTAGACTGTCATAAACATTCAATGACTAAACATAATCGGTTGTTGAATGTTACAAAATTAGAGTTGTTAACCAGATTGTCATAAACTTTCAACGACAAAATATAATCGGTCGTTGAATGTCAAAAACTATTTTCGTGCCGAATTAGAATTGGTAATCAAGTTGTCATAAACCTTCAACGACTAAAAACAACCGGTCGTTGCATGTCACATTTAACGATCACTAAATAAATAGTCGTTGAATGTCAAATATTTCTTTAGTTCCTACAACGATATAAAATTAGTTGTTTTACTATATTAATAATCACACATTATGGTCGTTGAATATGTACTGTATTATATGTGTTTCTAACAACCAATTTTGTTGTCATTAAATATGAACAGATATTTTGGCGGGAATTTTTTATTTGATGCCCAATCACAACAACCAATTTTAAATTTATCGTAGAAAATTTAGAATTAACAACTAATTTTTTGGTCATTATATGATATTTTCAACTAATTTAAAATTCGATTGTCCATCCAATTTCTACTACCAAACTTATAATCCAGTCGTTGAAAACAGTTTTAATGACCAAATTGATTCGATTGTTGAAACATTAGTTATAAAATATCATTTTTCTTGTAGTGGTTGGACACAAATTTTACCTTAATCTTGAGACTATTAAAATGAAAGTTTTATTTAAGAGGAAGAAGAAGTTTGGATTCACAAGCACAACATCATCCTAAAAGTTATTTTACTCGGGATTTGGAGAACAAAGAGGAGAAGACAAGAAGATTATTCAAGAATTATTTAAGAGATTCAAGAGTTCAAGATTTATTTTTCATGAACAATTGAAATATGGGTGATGTATTATAGTCCTAAATCAGTGTTCGTGTAATTCAATGATGCTAAACTAATTACCTAGACACTAGATTCACAATGAACGTTATATTTTGAAGTTTAATGTAAATTTAAAGTTTTTTTTTTATGTTAAATACTTGTTTGGCTTGAATTGTTGTTATGTTATTAATACTTTCAATTACTTGATTAATAATTGATTAGATTCATGATTTTTATTTTGTTCAAGAGAAGAAATAGATTCAACACATAGTAGCAATAATGTTAAACTCTAACATTGGATAAAGAAATACCGTAATACGTTGCATGATCTTAATGTGAAGGAATATATGGGACTCAAGGTCCTAGTGGTTTTAATTAATTGAGTTTTAAAAAAACGTTTGATAGAAGCTTTATATTTATTTAGTTTTTAGCATTTACTTTGCAATTACCGATATAATTGTTTTATTCGATTAAAGTTAATAGTAATCCAAATTTAATTGAATATGCAATCCTGGTGGGGACGATCTTTTTTTTTTTACTCTTTATTACTTGCCTACAACACTGAAGAATTTTAGAGAACAAGTTTTTGGTGTTGATGCCAGGGACTCTAATTTATTTAGTTATTTTCTTTTAATTATTACCTTAATTCGATTTTTCTTTTTTCACTTTTCACCTTTTCTTTTAAATATTACTGTATTTTCTTCTTTCTTATTTTTTCAGGCTTCTTGTATGCGAAGTTCAAGCCACGGTGATCTATTTTCATTTGACTTGGAGATTGAACGTACATTCATGTTGCGACAAAGATAATAGAAAAATGCACAATAAAAATAGCGAGAAATGACAATGGCTAATGCAATTGTGGTCGATGAGAATGCTAAACTTATGGGAGAGTTGATGGTTCCAACAATTGATGAAAATCAACCCAGCATAGCATATCCTGTATTTGGACAACCAATTTTAATCTTCGAACTAGTTTCGTAATTAACATGTTCCAAAATCCACTTCATTGTCAGGCAGACGATAATCCAAACACTTTTCTCTAGATTTTTGGATATGTGCAAATCTTTTAAGTATCCAGAGTTTCTAGTGATGCAATCAAAATGAGGTTGTTCCCATATACTTTTTGTAAAGCAGCTAGAGAGTGGCTAGATTCATACCCACCAAATAACATAATCACTTGGAATGATCTTACTCAAAAATTCATGAACAAATTCTTCTCACTTGGAATGTTGCTATGAGGTTAGGAGAGGTACAAGGAATTACGCCGATAGTGTCCACAACATGGATCATAGAAATGCTTTCAAGTTTATTACTTCTACATTGAACTAAACCCAACAAATAGAGCCATAGTTGACTATGCTACGATGAATCATTCCAGCGACGAACCCAGAATTTTGAGTCAGCCCAGGCGACCGTGGATTGTTGACCGTTTTCAACAATAAAATATTAAGAGCCCCGTTTGATACCTTTTTTTTTTTTGCAAAAAAATACATTTTGAAATAGTGATTTGATGGAGAATGTGTGGTTAAAAATAAGGAAATTTTTTGAATTTGTATGTAATATTATTTTATTGAAAAATGTGCTGTTGAAAGAAGAGAGAAAAATGTATTTTGAAAAAAAGGAAAATTAAACAAGGTCTAAAATTTAAATATAACAATTATTTTGTTCAAACTCAACATATATAATTTTGTTATAAAAATTAACAATATTTACCAAATNATAAAAATTAACAATATTTACCAAATGATATTGTAGCCAAGTTTTGTATAATTAAAAGGAAGAGTAGGGTTTGAATTTTTACTATTACATTAAAACATCTGAAATGCAACATATATTAGTTTGATAAATTTAATATCAAATTTCGTAAGTGGCACAATGGTCAAGTGCACCATATCTCACCCTGAGGTCAGGGGTTCGAATACCCTCCCTTATTCCATTTAATTTTGGCAAAGATTGTATAATTAAAAATATTTCATAATAAAAATGTTGAAAATGGATTCGAAACTAGAACCTCTCATGAAAATAGACAAATCCTAGCCAGCTGAGCTACAAGACATTTATAAAACTAAAGGAACTTACCAGATATATACTTTGAAAAGTTTATTCATTGTAAAAAAAAAAACTGTTCCGACGGATCTAGCACGTGCGGCCGCCAGGGTTTGCCGGGTGCTGGGTCCGCCACTGAATCAATCATCAAAATGATAGTACATGAAGTGTACAAAGTATTGGAGGGTTCGACAACCATTAGTGATCTGTGGCCCTAAGATCGTTTAGGTGGAAAAAAAACTACAAGACTTCACGAAATCGATGAAAAATAGCCATTTTCGCTCAGCTGGAAGCATTAACAAGGAAAGTTAAGGTTATCAGAATAAACACATCAACCATTGTAAATCAAATGTTAGGACATAAGTGTGACGGCTGTGGAGGACATTATGCAGTTGTGGAATGCAATGTGTTAATCTCTTTTCTGCAACCAATAAATGAAGCAAACTATGTACAAAACTTTCAGAGGACTCAAACCAACATGTTCTCCAAAACAAACAATCTGGGTCGGATGAACCATCTGAATTTCTTGTAGAACAATGCACAAACTTATATGAATCTATCATCTTCAAATAAAACATCCAATTTTTAGAATAAGGAAAAAATATCCAAAATAGAAGAAGATTCGCCTAACTTTCTAACATTACTGTAAGGGTTTTTAATCAATCATGTGGGCTTATATGTGAATTATTGCATATTAAATTAAAGAGTATCAATTTTGGATAAGCATGTTTAAAGTGATCTAATAAGGTTTCGTTATTTTGGGCTTTGAAGAATCTAATAAAAGTGTGGGCTTTTATGTCTAGAGACCATGTCCGTTCCTAATTTCAAGATGGCCGAATTAGATTAACATTCCATTAGTATATATACACAGTTATAGTCCCTGAATCATACGTGATTGTTCATTATGTTCCGACTCCAATTATCAAAGAGATACAAAGGAACAACGTGTTGATCTGGAAGACTAAAATCCCAGGACTCATTCGTTGCATTAACCATATCTAATTCAGGTATGCTTCCGATTTGGTTCATGAATATTTGGTGATCCAATATGAAAGATCATTTTGACGGTAATGATTTTCCAACAAGTAGTATCAGAGTTTATTCATGTTGAATCATTGAAAAATAAAAATTTAATTTTGATCTTGTCATAATTTTATTATTTTTCGAATTTAGCAATAACAGATTTATTTTTGTTAAATTTGAAAACTTTTTGGTCTTCCAGATAGTTTAAAATAAAATATTTACTATAGCCGCGCAGGTTGCAGCACCGCCGACGACAACGAGCAATGAGGCAACACCGCGCGGCAAACGGGTGGTGCTGCGCGCGGCACCACTACGTCGCAACACTTGTTGCTGCTACAACATCATGCAGCGCTCGCCGCTGCGAGCACCGCCCCCGTGTTTCCTTCGATTTTAGGGTTTGAGTGAAGTTTTGGGGACATGGCTTGTGCTGAAAATTTGAAGATTTTAGGTCCTTGCTTGCAATTTCAGATTAGGGTTAGAGTTACAATATTTAAAATCAAGCTTTACTTATTCAGCCCCCTTAAGGTTAAAATTCATCCAAATTGAGCCTTTAAAGTTCTGGGTTTAATAATTCAGTCCCTGAAGTTTGAAAATTAACTAATTCGGGTCATTAAAGTTCTAAATTTTGCAATTAAAACCTTCAAAATTTATAATTTGTTCTAATTGGCCCCTAAAGTTTTGGATAATTAATTTTTGATCCCTAAAGTTCTGAATTATTAACCTTCAGGCTCCTAAAGTTTTAAAATAAATTAAATATACAAATTCGATGATTTTCTTTTTCAAATTTTAGTACAAATGACTATTTTGAGAGGTATAATATTCGAAAGTGAATTAATTGATACAACATGTTGCCAAAGTAATATCTCTTGTGAAAATTAATTAATTTAGAATATTAAAATGTGTTTGTGTGTGTGTTATTCATGTGAATATTTGATCGGCCCAAATAAAGGTTAATATTTGATCGAATTGCACATGCAGTTGTAGTGATAAACAAGTGGTGATTATTTGGTTTAACGTGTGATCAATATCGATCCAAAAAAGGTTTATTGATTGACATGTTTCTTTATTATTAGTGTTTGATCATTACACCAAGAGTGATGTTTATAAGTCAATATTTCTATCCAAAGACTAAATATTGATGTTGTGATAGGTATCTTGTGATGGGCTCTACCATTAAGGATATTTATGTGAGCTATTTCGAATTAATAATTCTCTAATTCAGTTTTAGGTTCTGCTGCTAATATCTTTGCTAGCATCAATTCAATTACAATGCTTATTAGTACAAACTTCAAGGCATGGCAAGAGATCGTGATGATTGTTCTCAGAGTCATGGATCTGGACCTTGCTTTACGGGTCGAACGACCTGCTACACTTACTGATAAGAGTATCTTTGATGACAAGAGGGAGATGGAAAAATGGGAACGATCAAACTGCATAAGTTTGATGGTCATAAAACGTGTTATTCCAGAAGCGTTTCGAGGCACTACGTCCGATAAGGTGACTACGACTAAGGGTTTCCCTGAAGATCTTGAAAAGAGGTTTGCAAAGAATGAAAAGGCTGAAACTAGTATACTTTTGACAAACCCTATCTCAATGAGGTACGAAGTGAAATGAAACATACGGGAGTACATTATGAAAATGTCTCACATTGCTTCAAAATCAAAGGCACTCAAGTTGGATTTATTTGAAGACTTGTCAGTACACTTGGTCCTGATATCTCTTTCAGCATAATTCAGTCAATTCAAGGTGAGTTACAATTGTTTAAAGGACTCATGGTCCCTTAATGAGCTTCCCTTAATGAGCTCATCTCATACTATGTCTAAGAAGAAGAAAGATTAAAGCATGACATGATAGAAAGTGTTCATTTAGCCACCACCTCTAAAGACAAAAGGAAGAAGAAAAGAAAAAATGATAAGGAAGCTGCGGGTAGAGCATCACAAAAGAAACAATATAAGGAACAAATTGAGGGTGATTGTTCTTCTATGGAGCTGCAGTTCATAAGAAAAAGAAATTGTACCGACTATCACGCATGGCGTGCCAAGAAATGTATTCTTTTTCATTTGGTTTGTTCTGAGGTAATTTAAATTCGATACCTAGACAATCATATAGATTCTTGTGTAACAACTCACACTAGTGTGTCTATGTAGGGTTGCCTGAGTTGTTGAAAATTAAGTGATGGTGAAAGATACATCTATGTTGGCGACGATAAGATGGTGAAAGTAGAGACAATAAGAAAATTTAGATTATTGTTAATAGAGCATATCATGACAAACCCCATAATTGCAGATCTGCTTATTAAGGGATTGATACCCAATGTCTTTCATGAGCACATTACTCATATGAGTGTAATATATCTTGAGGATATCTAGTTTCAGTGGGAGTTTGTATTACTATGTAGTTCATATTAGACACATATACTGTCATTTTGGATATGGTTTATGATAAAAGTTATTTTTGGTTATAAAGTTTTTGGTTATCATCTCTGAACTTGTTTGAAAATAATCTTACCAAGGTATTATGGTGAACCAGTTGGAAATATGCATATTAAAATCACATCATATGTAATTTTCCTGCTACACATCCATGCTTGATCTATGTCATTCAGTTATGTCGATATACGTAACCATTGATGGGTTTAGTTACGATATAAGTAGTGAAAGCCACTTTGATCATATGTTAATATGATTGATGGACCGAATCGTTTGGGAATGCATTCAATAATAATAGCAAAATTCTGAGTACCCATAAGGTTATGTTTAATGCACAATTATAAGGTAACACATATAGCTCAAGTGAAAGATTGTAAGGATTTTCAATCAATCATGTGGGCTTATATGTGAATTATTGTGTATTAAATTAAAGGCTATCAATTTTGGATAAGCCCGTCTAAAGTGATCTAATAAGGTTTCGGTATTTTGGGTTTTGAATCATCCAATTAAAGTGTGGGCTTTATGTGTAGAGATCAGGTTCCTAATTTCATGATGGGCCGAATTAGGTGAACATGTCGTTAGTATATATATACGGTTATGGTCCTTGGATCATACGAGATTGTTTATTTTGTTTTGACTCCCATCATCAGAGAGAATAATAAAGGAACAATGTGTTGATCTGGAAGACTAAAACCGTATGACTCATTCGTTACATTAACCATGTCTCATTCAGGTACGTTTCTGCTTTGATTCATGAATTCTTGGTGATCCAACATGAAAGATCATTATGATGACATTGATTTTCCAACAATTACATCTTAGTTCCTGCAAATACTCAAGAATGACCAAGTCATGTAGAATATTGAGAACAAAATCTATAAAAGATTTAGAAAATCAGATAGATTAGTGGGCTATAGTGATCTCAAAAAAGAAACTAGAAAATATACCTAGTAACACACGAGAGTAGGTGTTCGTATTAATGTTATCTAAAAATATAATTTTGACATCCACACAAAAGAAGTTGTTCCAATTGAAGCATGCAGACCTCCAATTTGTAAGTGTTATGACATAGACCCAATCAATTTAGGTTGTAAGCACTTTAATATGTTTAATACATTTACATTGAAAGATCTATTATTTGTTTATTTTGCTTTTCTAATGAATTATATTAAATAATAGAATTCGAAGATTTAAATTCTTTCAATTTATTAATCATTGGAGACCCCCTGGGAGATTTCACATGGATAACTATCTGAATGTTAGTGGTTAATCTCTAACCTTCGGTAATGGAATTGATCCTTTGACTTAAGGTCATCATAGTACCTCATATGAGGACAGTCACACTTTGGTGATATTGGATGTTGCTCTACCAAGGGTCGCTAATACAACATCGTTCAGGTGTGCCAAGAATCATATGAAGGCTGTAAATTATCAATAGAGGATTCGTCACTCTTATATAGTAAGAGGTTATGATCTACATTCTATTAAGATAAGTTGATAATGAAATTATTGGCCAAGGTGAACTCATAAGTCGGAAAAAAGTTTTCGGCTTACGTTGACTTAACAGTGTGATAGAAGATGTGATAATAATTGAGATTGACACATATCCATATCTCGTAATTGATCGGATCATATTAACGAAATGATTATAGTTTCACAGTAAACGAATAAGTTTGGTTTTATC
>CAIGRP010125135.1:0-24664 GCA_903798385.1 Fraxinus cuspidata | reverse complement strand
AGAAATTATACATTTTCGTTTAACTGAGTAAACAATATAAATACTATAACGAAGAATTATGTGACGTTGTTAGAAGGATTTTGATACATAAAATTGCAGAAGTGTATGTGACAACAGATGATTGTATGTCCAAGCTAACTGTGTTTTAAACACTTCAATAATATAATATCATATAGTATTATGTCAACATTTTTGTCAATCTNAGAATTATGTGACGTTGTTAGAAGGATTTTGATACATAAAATTGCAGAAGTGTATGTGACAACAGATGATTGTATGTCCAAGCTAACTGTGTTTTAAACACTTCAATAATATAATATCATATAGTATTATGTCAACATTTTTGTCAATCTATCTGATACTGAAGAATGATTGTTATAACGATACATTTGAATTATTAATCATCTTAAAGTAATTACATTGTAAGGTAAATGACGAAGAAAACAAAAACAACAATCACTACTAATCCTAGGAAAAAGTAAACGCTTTTTTCGAGTAAAGAATAAGCTACAATTAGAAATAAAATACGAAGAAATTAAATTTGATAATCACTTTTACTACTTTCATTTATTCAGCTCAGCGTCAACTGTGATAATCTTCATCGTATTACTCCTTGAATATCTTTTATCCTCGGATTGGAGCATGATATGATCTTGTATAAGGTGATCGATCAGTGAGTCAAATCTCTTGGCCACATATTTCAATGGAGCGCCACAATCGATTGTTAGTGAGCAGTATTTTTGTTGATTCGTTGTTTTTTTCCCGATAATCTTATAATCCAAGAAGTATGTAATAGACGAGTGTGATTGGCAATGCGATCAACATTCCAAATATAACCCTGTTATTAATAAGAAGAATGAATGGATCAGTATATGAAAATATTAAATAGTTAATTCTAGATGAAATTAGTTACTTACGCAGTGCTAAGAATAGCTGGGTGAACATTGTATTCTTTAGCAAACACAAATGGAACAATCCCCTGTGGAAGTGCGGCCTAGAATTTAATAAGAAATATATCAGAGAACTCAACAGTATCAAGAGAAATATATACGTACTTGAACATTTATTACCAAATTTCGTTATGCTTGTTAGTTTGATTCACAAAAAAGTTAGAAGGACAGCCTAGTTGACTAACTAGGCTATCACATCGTTTTTTTCATTAGCCAAATTAGCGTGGAAGGACGAAATGACCCATTTTTAACAAACTTTTCCTATGCGAAGTGATCTAATTTTAACAAAGTTTAAGCCCTTGTATGGCAAATATTATCTTTAAACTCTTTTTTATACGTACTAATTATACATTCACACAATAAATTATTTTACACGTAAATCTAAAATTTTTCCTATTTTTTAATAACTCATTCTTCTATGAATCACGATTCAAAACTCTATTTTTGAAAAAGTATGGTTGTCAATTGGGTCTAACTTCGAGCGACTAACTTGAAACTACATGAAGTTTACTAACCAGTAAGAGTTTTGCAAAAAAATTAATAGAAACAATTGTATAATAAGGGGGAGTTGGAATCCGTTATTCTTTTTCAGTTGCTCCTAAATGAATTTTTGACAAATTTTTGAAAGATTGGCACATGAACTCTTGATACCAAATTGGAAGAAGCTAATACAAAATGTTACAAGTTATGATGATGGCAGTTTTTATGCGAGACGTGAGAAGTTTATGTCGTAGACAAGACGACAGCAGAGCTTAAATTGTAAACGGGAAAACGATGAGGTACCTGCACGATCGCGACATGGAGTAGAGTACCACGAAGGCCAACAGCAATAGAAGCAGCAGCCATTACTGCTGGGCCAGTAAGGAACCTCACTGCCATGGAGAAAGCAGCTACCGTGTTCCCACAGGCTATTATCTTCGGTTGAAGTGCCATAAACAAGCCTGTCATTTCACATAAATTAACGTATGGATTTTGCAACATTGTCAGAAGAAATTTAATAGATGCAGTGATATAATTCGAAGTGAGAACAAATGATTTGATGAAAAACCTGTCATATTTAAAACCGTTCAATAATGAAATGTCACGTGACATTATATTAAAGATTATCCACAATATATCCTTCAAGTAGTTAATAGCAAAAAAAAAAAAAAATTCACAATCAGATACATATAATTCACGAGTTACGATAACAAAGAGTATGTTTAGGTGTCAATTAAACTCCCAACTAACTTTACAAAATATGCACCACTATTTAAGCCACTCATTATCCCAATTTATGGTACCAGAACCAGACATTTTTTCCCTTGGCCCCATCTGTCGGCTTGTGACATATAGTTTTAATTACATAAAATAATATTATTTTTATCCCATGAATGGACGGTCAAATTAAGTATATTTCTTCCAAAAAGCAGACGATGAATGGATGATCAAATGAATTATAATTGATACGATGAACTCTCGCTGAAGTACATCTCACCTAAGCTAAACATGGCCATTCCGAGGCCAGCATCGGAGAGTATGGAGATTGACTTTTCAATAATTTTAGGCATATGCACATCCCACCTGAAAATAAACCATCAAAACTCATATTAGTCGGTCAATCAATCAAAATCATGTCTAGTAATTTCAACATTTTTAAGATGTGTTTGATCCACGTTATTTTGGAAGAACGTATTCCGGAATAGTAGATTGATGGAGAATTTGTGGTTGAAAAAGAAGGAAAAATTATTGATGTAATGAAAAATATTATTTTAATGAAGAATATGTGGTTGAAAATGAGTAGAAGAATGCGAATGAAAATTTTAATGGGTACCAATCAGGGGCTTAATATTAGCTTACCTAAACGAGACTAGCGACCATATTAAACCAATGAGACTCGAGTACGTGTTAGGATTTCGGATAAGTTTTCTCCACACCATGATCAATATTAGTCGAGTCATGACACTAGCCGGTGGCATATGTTTTCCGGCGCTAGGATCTTGACCTTGGACAACACTTGGTTGTAGCTCGGCCGTTGGATTGGTGCCCAGTTTGGACAGCTCTGTGGGATCATCTTTCTCTCTCTCCTCATCTGCATGGTCTCTACCTCCACCACCAAGGTCCCCAGTTTGGGGAATGCCTTCATTTAAAAATTGAAATAAAACGCTATGCTATACAATATTAAAATCTATCAGTTCATAATAATACATAACAAATGGAATGAAACTTACCGTTAGTTTCCCCATTTTCAGGGTTATCGGAAACCAACAAGTTGATTTCCTTGGATTGCTCGGAAGCACAGAAATCGGGTCCACCGAGCACGTGATGCCCACCTCCTTCCGACGCCGGTGATGTACTCGAGCTCCACACGAACATGTGAAGCTCCTTAGAATCAGGATTTGCCTTATTGCCCGTTTTCTGGGGCCGTGGCTGAGGCTGAGGCTGAGGCTGCGACTGCAGTTGCTGCTGATAGTTTTTTGCAGTTTTGGGAACAGCTGATGCAATATCAAGATTCGGAGCTGGATAAGAAGTGACTGGCAATGATGAGCTCGTGAGAGATCCAGGTGCACAGTTTTCCTCGAAATTTGATGGCCTCGGGGTTGGACCTCTAGATGATTGAACTGAGTACATATCTGCTACATTAATGTTGGAAACTCTACCTGTATCGGACTGACCAAAATTCGATAGCCTGCCTGGAAATCCCATCATTGAGTAAAAATCGGAATGATTAAAATTAGACCCCCTTGGAGTCGAACTCAAACTGTAAATTTCAGCTCCTGTAAGATTTGACGGCCGAGGGGTCAATCCTGAGAATGAACCATGTCCAAGTGACCTCCTTGATGCATTTGATTTCCTCACAGTTACATGAAGCTTGCCATCGTTACCTAACTCAGCATCTGTTTCAAGAAAATCTTGTCCATCTAAAGAAACAACATCCGACTCGACCTTAAACGACACAATTGAGGCTGCAGTCTCGGGGAACTGCTCCATGATGAGCATCTTGGCACCGCGATACTCGAACAAGAAGAGCAAAAGAGTGTACCAAATGATGCACTGTAGAACCACTATTTGTACCATAAGATTACCCGAGTACTCACCGTACATAGCAATCAACAAAGGAATGCCCATCACAAGAGTGTTAGGCAGTGTGGAAAGTGAAAAAATTGTTATAGACCATTCAAGACTGCCATTTTTGGTTAAGTTAGACCACAAGCCAAGAACCACAAGCATTATAAGTTTCTGAAGTGTGTCTGCAGCAATGAAACGGAAGTTCATGGCATAAGGATCATTGGTCGAAATGAAGTGGAAAGAAAGGAGAGGAACCGCGAAAATGGCGACAAATCTGTTTATGCCGGAGCACTGGTCCGGGGTGAATATTTTCCACCACCGGACGGAGCCATAGGCCAAGATCATGGCTACATAGAGAGGAATTACAGCGGTTAAGACGACGTAAAGATCGTGCCAACTTATCATTTTCGTTATTCGAAGAAGGAAAAAACAACTGGTTAGCACTCCTATGAAATGGCTTGTTTTTCAAGAGTGGGAGTATGATATGGAAAAGATGAGGACCAGAATACGGAGAAGAGGCCGGAAAGAGAAGTAAGTAAGTACTTCAAGATAGAACGGTGGGGTGGGGGTGGGGACCTGGTATTACAACAATGATGCTACTGTACTTTTTTTAACATCATTTTTGACCACCACACATGATTGGACAATTTCTTTTTGAAAAAAATAGCACACTTCCATGTTCAATACTTTTTGAGTTTCTTAGAATTTACGATTAGGGTGTGTTTGGACCACGTTACTTTAAAAAAATGTATTTTAAAATAGTAGATTGATGGAGAATGTGTAGTTGAAAAAGAATGAAAAATTATTGATGTGATGAAAAATATTATTTTATTGAATAATGTGTGGTTGAAAATGAGTAAAAAAATGAGAATGAAAAATTTAATATAGAACAAACAGGGGCTAAGTATTATTCATATTAAAAATACCCCCTAAAATAATATGATAAATATAGAATTACAATATTTAATTTAAAACTTATAGAGACATCCTTTAAAATTTATTTCAAATAATTAAAAAAAAAATCTACCTTTCACTATTTTTAAGGATTTTTTATTGAAGGAAAAAAATAACCAAATGCTCACAATACGACTTAGAACTTGGTTCCAGTTTAAAGCGTTGTTACCTTTAATATGGAATTTATTTGTCAGTTCAAGTACTTTACAATTCATTCGGTTTCAATTTATGCCCCTATTTGATGGGGACAAAACCAAAATTTTAGTAGATTTTTAATAAAAATTAATGAAATGTATGATTGAAAAGTTATAAATTCCATGAAATATGTGTTTGAAATTAATTGTTTATTTTAATTGAAATTAATTCCTATCAAACAGTTCCTATATATACAAAATTAAATTTTAATTACGTGTAAACAAGACTTGGGAAATTAATAGGAAACCTCTTAGAAAGGAATTAAGTTGATAAAGGAGTAAGCTGTACGTTTAGGTACTTTTCCATCTAAATAGTAAAAGGAAGAATTTTGAGTGTTTTTATAATTAGACAGTATCTTTGTTTTTATGTTATATTTAATTAGACAGTATCTTTGTTTTTATGTTATACTTAAAAATATAAGTATTCAAGTGGATGAAGATACCAGACTAGAAACACACACGAATATGTTATAGAACGATCATATTAAGCCCGGTTTCACCCTATTTTTCACGAAAAATAAATTTTGTAATAATGACTTTTTGAAAATTGTGTTTAAAACGTAGAAAAAATTGATTTACGTGTAATTATATTATTTGAAGACTGTGTAGTTAAAAATGAGTTTTTAGGTAACGATGGTCAAAAAGGCATAAAATAGTTTTAGCATGATTTTTTATTTTACTTTTAATTTTTGTAGAAGAGCTTTTAGCTGAGGTTATCTTAATTTTTATTTGAAAGCTAATTTTTAAAAGAGATTCTTGTTCTAGAAGTACTGTTAGAAGAAGTCACCCTGAACCAATTTTTTCTAAAAAGTTCTTTTAACAAAAGCAGTTTCATAAAATTAATCAATCGACTCTAAAGCTAATTTTTGAATCTCAAAATTTCCTTTTAATTTTTTAGGAGAGATGCTAACACATATGGAGGGATCTCAAGTTGTTAACGTGGCCAACACTAGATGGCACGTACGAATTGAATTGTTCATGAAAATTATTTACATTCCGCTTAAAGTCAATTTTGACATAAATATCTCTATCATAATTCTACTGATAGCTTTAATTTATAAATAATCTATTTTATAGCACCATCACTTATCCCTTTGTCCTTATTCTCCATTATTGGCCACTTCAACATTAACTTTAAAAAATCATATCTCGATTTGTGTATCATTCTTAAATATCTTTACTTTCTCAATGATTATATATGCTTCTTTATGTTTCATTAATAATTCCTTAAAACAATGGCTTAAAGTAGTCACATGTCAATATTTGATAATGGGAAAAAAATTCAAACCATAAGGAGAAGTTTCATCTTTAGGGCTTTCAAATTCAAAACTTGGAATTGAGCAATTTGTTCAATTAGTAACATGATTCAACTTAAATCTTTCTTTAGGGAAACTTCATGGATTTGAATTTGGGGACGAGATAGAAAGCTTTTGTGACAACCTGATCTCTATTCTCAAATCGTTAATTTCCGTATTATCTGTTGTGGGAGAGTCGAGCTCATTTTATCTCTCATGAATTTCTATCGCATTTTGAAGATTTGAACTCATAACCTCCCCTTAAAAGAAATTTAAGTTGAATCCTGGTGACAGAAAGTCATAAGAGGTAACATGTGCTAGGTTCTTCTATAGCGAATTGTACGTAAGTTAACGATTTGAGCATAGAGGTCTGATCGTTGCACAAATGATCAATGACTATCAACGAATTTCTCAACAAAATGAAAAAATTTAGTTAATCAAATGGAAGTAGCTGGTCAACCTATTAATGTATCAGCTTTTATTACGATTATGCTCGCAGGTTATTACCATGAATACAACATTGTTGTTAGCAATGTCTCTCAACTTGACAACAGAAAAGATGAGGATCAAATTAGTGATAAGGAGACCGAAAAATCATGGAAAATCCACACAATAATTAAAAAATTTATGGAGAGACTTTGAGTGATCAAGAAGACCTGTGGTAAGCAAATTCAAACTAAAAGACAGTCTAACAACAGGAGATCTCCATTAACTAACAACATGGCTCCTACATAAATGCAGAGTTGTTAATTTGTTACTTGATTTAAATAGCTATTATTTTTTCTTTGGATAAATGCTAGCCTAAAAAATAGTGGAAATTAAGTCATTAAACTCATTTCATTATAAATAGCAGCAATCAATGTCTAGTGTATGCTCATGCCAACGGTCATCATTTTTTAACCATTCTAAAGTTCTTTTAAATTTTTAAATTTTTTCTTCTAGTGTGGTATCGTTAATTACTGAACAATTTTATGTCTCTCTTGCTTTACCTTTTATTTTTCTTGCACACAATATAAAATGAGCTCATTAAGAGTTCACTTTTCGTTTTGATAGTTGTAACTGAGCTCAAACTTTAATGTCTTCAGTTTTGAAGCAAGATGAGACATTTTCATGATGTACTCCCGTATATTTCATTTAGCTTTATACTTTAGTGAAATTAAGTTCACCGAAAGCGTACTTTTTTCAACCTTATTGTTTTACACAAAACATTTTTCAATTTTATTAAGAAATTCCATGATAGTAGTTACCTTATCAAACACAGCATCCCTGAATGTTAATGAAATTCCACACTTCATGATCATAAGACTCATGCGGTTTAAGCGATCCCACTTAACCAAATCCCGTTTTCATCAGCAGAACTCTTATCCGTAAGAGTTGTAGGTTGTTCAGTCCTTAACGCAAGCTCTAGATCTATGTAGCCTTGAACCATAAATTTGGTCCAAGTACATGAATTGAATTGATGCTGACAGTTATTGCAGAATTGGATGAATTAATAAAAAAAAGAACTTAGATTTAATTAACATGAGAATCCTAATTGGACAATCAATAAATTCAAATATTATGGATCTCATCACAAGACTTTGGATACAATATTGACATTTAGTCTTTACACAAAAATATCAACATGTAGGTAATACTCTTGGTGTAGTAATAAAATATTGACAATATATCATGTCAAACATGAAGTCTATCTTTGGACCGATTCAATGTTCACATAAAAAACTTATAATTGTTACATATTTATTATCACAGAAGTGCAAATATTTCAGCTAAATATTAATTTTCGTTTGGGTGGATCAATATCCGCATAAATTACGTACAATAACCATCCTAATATTCCAAATAAACCAATTTAGACAAAATATATTACTTTGGTAACATGTTACTTCAATTAATCTATTTTAGAAAATTAGTAATCTGAAAGAAACTTTAAGTACCAAGATTTGAAATTGATTGCCTCTTACCTTTTCATTTTATTTTTCTTTCTTTTGTTCTGGATAGAAATCAAGTGTTGCAGCACACCCGAACTAGGCACTGCAATGCTATGGCGCTACCTGGGTAATGGTGCTACCATTTAGCTGCCGTCGAGTGCCACAACTCGTAGACTCGGTGCTGAGGCATCGTATTTACCATTTTGATCCCTTTTTTTGAAAGTTTTTCACAAGATATCCAAAATTTGAATTTTAGGGTTAAAATTCACTTTCTAAATTGAGGAGTCCGAAGAATGAACTTTAACCCACAAATTATTGATTGAGAAACTCTAATATTTCGAAATTTATGGCTAAAATTCACATTCTAAATTAAAGAATTCTAAAAATTCAATATATGAACTCTAACCATAATTTTTTTTCTTGATTCTCAATGGGTTAACATGGAGTTGGCTATGATACCACTTGTTGAATCTTTAAAACTAGAACTTTATGAACTTGAAAACCGCTTAAGACTTTATTGCCCAGATCTTCCAGTTAAATCACCAATGGGACATACCTTGATTAATTGGGAATGATTCTTTAGTATCGGATCTTGATTCTAGATTTTGAATTATGTGTGATTATGGCTTCTTAATCTTGATTTCTTGTTTATGATTCTTGATTTCTTGTTCTTGATTGTGGATTTTGAATCTTCCTCTTCAATATGTTTTCTCTTGATATTCTTGTGTTTATTGGATAACGCAGAATAAGAATCACATATGAATTGTGGATCATAACATATTTATAATTTTTATTAGTATTTCAGTCCATCATGAAATATAACCTAATGGATCCGGTCTCATAACTAGGCCTATACTCTATTTAGATCTCCAAAATTTGATGATTTTATTTCTTTATTAGATCATTTTAATTGAATTCAACTTTAAGATAGACTTTAATACACACTTAATTACATGTGTAGGCCCATATGAAAAATTTAAAAACCCAACAAATTCATGAAAAATAAGACAAACTACGCACTTTTATTAAACTCCAAACACTTGTTCGAAAGAATTGGACCCTTGATAACAGATAATTAGACTAGTTTAGTCTTAGGAGTTGAAGCGATAAAAAAATATAGGAGAAGTTTTATTTGTTGAAGTGTTAACTTGCTACTCGTGGAATCTATCGAAACTAAAGAATGAGAGGATTAGGATCACTAAATTCAACCTAAGATCATACCTTGGAAAAATATGTGAAAATAATAAGTTTTAGGGTGTGTATCTCATGAGTGAAGAAATAAAAAATTTGACCATTGAGGGTTAAGAACTGAACCAAGTACGAAAGTATAATGTTTCTACATGAATCTTCGCGCACATGTCAAGTTTTGTATTGGATAAGTAGAGGTTAATTCTAAATACGTGATTTTGAAGCTATTAATTGTATTGACACAAAAATTTTAATCGTGAGACCAACGATAAGCTATCTGCCAATCTTTGTTGATTAAGGCTATATTTTGTTTGAGGACAAACAAATATTCAAGAGTTCGGGTGCTTGATAACTGTTTTTTGTATTCTTATTTAAGTCGTTCAATTGGAGTATTTTTTAGAGCTTTAAATGAATTGTGGCTTAATTCTTTGTAACTTGTGTTTGCTAGGTCTCAATGAAAATGGCATACATGGAGAAAATGAACAAGAGGGGGGGAAAATTACAAGAAATTCAAAGTTCGGGAGACTAAGTGCAAATACTCAAAAGTTGTTATGGGACTCATGTCAAAGATTGAATAGAGCTAGGAGTTAATGGAATGAGATTAGAAGACATCAAAATGAAAAAGGATCGAAAAGAACAAAAAATCACTTGTAAAAAAGTTCAAAGAACAACTTACAAAATTGGTCCAAAAGAGTAATCCATGCCCAGGCATGGACTTGCAATCCTTGCTAGGGAAAGTCCCCTCTCTATAGAATTAGAAGCCAAATTGGTTTCCCACGTATGGACAAGCCACACACCCATGCCCAAGCATGGGTGACCCTGAAAGAGGAAAATTTTGCTTTCCTTTTACATCTCCAACTTTATATGGAATGAGCTCTTAGCCTCTATATAACTTATTGGAGGCCATCAAGAACATATCTAACACACGTATAATGTATAGAAGATGTCTAGCAAGAATTGAGAAGGGGATTAACACAAGATACTGAAGATTCAAGTTCAGATTCAATATTCAAGGCCAAGAAATTGTCTTCTCATGTTTTTCCTTTTATTATTCGATTTGGGTGATGTCTTTTCATAACTTTGTGTGTAATTTACATATAAACATGTCGTGATAAATTCTATATTGTATTGGATGATGATGAGACCATTTGATGTTCATTTCCATTTCAAGAAACAAGTAGTTTAGTAAATTCTCATGTTCTTGATTAATTATGCATGCCTATAGTATTATTTGATCGCTTGATCACTAGTTATATAATTTGTTACTTGCAGTGCTAGAAAGCTTACAATAGGATGATGGAATGTCCAGGAGTTCTATCTTAATATTCATGATATTAGTAGGTCGAGTTTTAAGGTCTTTCTTCGGGGTAAGATTTTGAAGATTAGTCCAGACGTCATATCTACTATTATTCAAATTCCCTGGGTTATTCACCCTTTATTCCCTTTTTGTTTACTAAGACTGTTCTTTCTAATTCTCTTGTTAGATTGATTTTTTTTTATTGGATCCTTTCTAACTGATCGACATAGTTTGTTGCTTATTGTGTGCATAAATCTGTGTCCAGTATCCCATACCTCTTCCCTACTCATGGTTAAGGCCAGATTTCTTTATACACTTTTGCATGGTGACTTTATAGACCTTCATACTTTCATCTGCCATTAGATTTTACGTACCTTTCGTATGATTGGCATGATGATTGGTATTCCTTACTCATGTTTGATTCATCATCTTGTGACGAGTCTTAGGGCTAGTTTTCCAGATGGGACTACGGGGAATGTTTTCCAACCTATTGGTTAGACCACCATTTGACATAGTAGGTCTCATGTTCCTTCATCTTCTGCTCTGATCCAAATTTGCCAGTAGATCCTATTGGTGGCCTACTTTCTATTGATCCATTTGATATTCCACATTCTTCCCGTTCTAATATTCCTATTTCCACCACGACATTCCATCGCCTGCTTCCTGTATTCCTATTCCACCATCCTACTTTGTTCCTATTTCACCATCCACTTTTGTTCCCGTTGACCTTCTGTGGCTCTTATAGGGCAAATGTCTGTGATGATCGAGCACCAGGCTCGTATGATGGTTGAGATTGCCCAGTTGAGAGCCATCAATGAGAGCTACACAATAGATTTGTTCCACTTCTATTTGCTATATTTTTATAATTTTGGAAAGTTGATGGACTGAGGTAAATAGTATTCAATCCAATATTATTTTGGGTCAAATAATTAATTATTGATAAAGTTATAATTAGTACATCAATATTGGACAAATTCTGTAGCTTATAATTAATTGAAGTCTTCGATTCGAGAAATGGTTAGTTCGAATAAGTTAATTCCAATTTATTTCAATTCAAATATCGTATTTAATGGGTATTATTTTATTACTTAATAAAATAAATTTTAAGATAATTAGAAAAAGAAATTAATATTATATTACATAAATCAATGTTTATCTTTAAGTTTGAAAAATATTTGATATGTCTTATTTGCTATTTCATTTTAACCACCCAATTCAATTTTCCATGTGCACGTGAATTTGAACCCTTTTGATATATATATATATATATGTGAATATATATATATTTGTGTGTGTGTGTGTGTGAGCGCGCGCGCGTTAGTTGGATAAATCCGCCCATTATTTCTCATGTTCTCACTAACTTCTAATCACCTCACATTATCCCATAAACTCACATTTCTTTTCCCCATTTCAAGTATCTCTTATTTTATCTTCCACTATATAATTATCCTTTTACTTCTATTTTAATTTCAACAACAAAACAAATAAAAAAAATACCTTCATAATCCTCCATCTTTTAGAAGAAAACAAAATTTTAAATAAATTTTTGGATAGCTTCAAGATGTACAAAATCTGAATTTTTGTTAGCAACAAATCAAGAGTGTCAAAGGTTTAAGGTAGAATTATGGAGTGCAAGTGGTTTGTCCAGTTTAATTTTATTTCTTCATGTTGATAAATGTTATACTAATGAAAGATATGGTATGAAATGATATGATATGGACATCCAGTACCAAAATATGATATAATATGAGCTCTTACTAGTTTCTAAATATATGATATGACGGCACGATTATTTTGATGCGTTAATTGATATTTTTGTTCGGGATTACACAATTACTCATATCCTACTTAGCATTCCCATATATTCACCATTTTCCCCACATCTCATAGGTTAGAACGGGTAATTGGTTGGTGGACGGTGATTTGTTGTCATTGTGCCTAAATTTATTTTATATTTTCAGCAATAACCTTATTTTGTTAATTTATTTATCTCGTTCCCTTATTGAGCTTGGAACACATTTTGATTATGGTCTACATTGTGTGTGATGTTGAATTTGTGAAATCAATATTTTTAATCGTATTTTATTTGTCCGACATGTATAACAAAACGTGGTATGTATAAATAAATTAAGTGGATTAGATTTTAGTGTAACTTGTTATGAGAAATAGATCAATAAACATTAATTAGATGATAAATAAATAAATTAAAGAATATGTAAAATTTCAAATTAATCTTGTTTAAACCACCTTTACATAAATTATTAGTAACTATTTGTTACGTAAAATTTTTTAATGGAACGTTTGATAGCGATTTAAATTCTAAAATTTGGGTCGCTACAATGGTGATGGTGATGAATCTAATGAGGCGACAAATGGAAATGATGATGTTACCAATTAGTTGTTAGGTATTCCATTGTCATTTGTAAAAGGAAGTGGGAGTAAGCCTGTATTTTGGTTTGTGGATGCATGTTAATAGTATATATTGTTGGGCTATTGACATTTTTTTGAAATGTATATGATATTTTCTGATTACTTAGATTAAGTTTTGATGTTTCGTGATATCGATGTTTGTTTTTGTTGTATTGCTTTACATCGATATTGCATCTTAATTTAGCTAGCATGGTTATGAGCTTATATATCTATCTCAATTATTTTAATTCTTTTACCATTCCACATGCTTTTGCACTTGGTATTTGAGTTGTTGATTTCAGGAAACAAGTTCGACAAGGAAAAAAGTGAGCTACAGTTGAGTCAGCCGATTTTGGGCAAATTAGTTTGGTTGTCTTTAATTATAATAGATGTTTTTGTCTTAAAATATCAAATGGGGAGTTTGTCAATTTTGTAGTTTTTGACAATCTTTAGACAAAAATATAGATACAAAAGAGTTTTAAAAGTCAAAGATTCAATTGGTAGGTTATATAGATCAATTATAAGCTACCAAATTGATGCTTGAGTGTCCAAAACAGAATCAATATCTCCTGCCTGTCGCTTGATCATCGTACATGTTGCTCCGTGTGTTACCGAGAAACCCTAGTTTGCAATTTTCAAAAGTTTTATTGATAAATGCATTTTACGCACTTATTTTACTACCAAAATGTGGACAATTGTTGATTAATATGTCGGAATATGACTTAATTCTAAGTAACGTTTTTGCAGGACAACGTGATGAATGTAGAGAAAATAAGGAGAAACAAGTGGGAAAATAAAGAAAATGAAGGAAAAACAAAGTTTAAGGACCAAGATGTAAATAACCAAAAGATGGTAAAAACCTTGTAAAAACGAAAAATTTTCGTTGGTAAAAACCTTGTCATTTCCAACAAAAATGCTGTTGGTAAAAATCTTATTTTTGCTAACGACATTTCCGTTGCTAAAAATCTTGTAATTGCCAACGGAATATCCGTTGGTAAAAAGTTTTCATTACCAAAGAAAATTCCGTTGGTAAAAATAGGAATTATCCACCAAATATCTGTCGGTACAAATATTATATTTTACCAACAAAATATCCGTTGCTAAAATTACTTTCTAATTCAGCTTCAATACCAACGCAAAATCTGTTGGTGAATCATAATTTATTATTTTGTACTAAAAATCAATACAACCCACTAATTAATAATCATTAATTTCAAAATGCACTAAATAATCAAAATCGTCAAAACAAATTAAATCTTTAAAAAATATATAAATTATTAACCAAAATTCCAAATTCCAAATATCTTGTCTTACACGTCATCATTTCGTGATCGTGAGCTAGAAGGAAATTGAAACATTCGAATATTTAGTTCTCTAAGCATGCTTCGCACTGTTTCTCGCATCTCGACTTTGTGATTTCTTTCAACTCGTTCAAGACGTACAATGAGATCATCAATCTTTTCGTTGTTCTCATCTATTGTATTTTGTGCAATAGCTAGCTCTGACTTCAAATTATTAACCTCTTCATCACGTGCAAGTATTGAACTTCTAGGTGAATTGGTGTACCAAGAACATGTGAACCAGGTTGTCTATGACAAAACCCATAAAGACAACCCTTAGTTGAACCGTTGACAACATCAATCCATGAATCGGGATCGAACTCAGGTTGATCATCCCTAACGGTACCATACTTAGACTCGATTGAAGCCTTGTAAGTATCTGGTGAAAAATATTAAAATAATTCTTACAAACTATGAAGTACATAAACTCTAATAGTACTTACATGAACTCGCTTAAATTTTTTGTCAACAAAATCACCAAGTCCATGATTCTTCCCATGAACATGACTAAAAAACTCTAATTGGGACATTGGACGATCCATATCATTCTCCTGAAATACGCAACTCATTAATTACAATCAGATAAAAATATACATGAACTTTAAAATACAAAATAGAAATAATATGAAAAAAATACCAATCTTTTCTTATTAATAACAAAGGAGACTGAACCAACAATATGTTTCTTCATTTCACCATCCCGTCCTTGTACAAGACGATTTTCCTTGACAATCTTCGCATTTTTTTTTCCATTTCTCGATATTCCAATAATTTACAAGACTATCCCAATACTCGGCTGTTATCCAACGCGTGCTATGTCCTCTCCAGTCACATGATTATCGGACTGACTTGTACACTTTGTTTTATCGTGAGCATCATTCATCATATCTTTATATCTATCCTTCGTTGTGACCTTCCATGTGTCATACACATTGATAGTATTCGCAGTCGGCCATACATATTTATCCTTATATATATATAAAAAATCAATTTATAGATCTAATAAATATAAGAAATTTACAAATATAACAAATGTAATTACCATAAATCGATCCCATAAACCATATCTTATGGGTTGTGGCATTGAGCAAAATGTGGGATATGGACCATCAAAATATGCTTCCATGGTTGCGATGATGTCACATGGTATGAAGGTTTTACCAAAACTGCATAAATATAAAAAACGTGATTAGAAATATTTCGATAAGTTACATAACCATATAAGAAACACAACATATTTAAACGTAAATCTAATAAATGTTATCATCTTTAACCACAAGTTACTATATTCTAAATCAAAGAAAAAATAAAAATACAACTTATAAAAGGAAAATGGCAATATAAAGAACATTGATTGGTCAAACAATCGAAGTAAGACATGACGAGAACATGAAAAATGAGCCTAAATATTACAAAACACCAACAATTATGTTTCTAAATATATAAAATCAATTGAAAATAAATGTATACTTACGAGTTATTTTTAATAGCTATTTCGATATGTTGTGATCGATCAGCAGGCATAGGAGTGCCACGATTAGGACCCTTGGTCCTGTTACCAGTTTTAGGCAAATCATCAACATGCTCACCTCCCAACTAATCATTGAGAGTATTAGGATCCTGATGTTTATTGCTCCGTATAGACCTTCTACCACCACCGCATGTTGATTTACGCTGCCTTGCTCGGCTAGATGTATTTTCTCCTCTAGTCAACGACATCCTGCATGCCAAATAAATTGATTTAAAATTATTGAAGTTTGTGCTTACATTTGCACGTGATCAATGTTTTAGTTTTGTATATCCAAAGAACAATGCTCTGACTTCAAATGATTGTAGTCAACTACAAGTGTGAAGAGAAGTAATTTGTAGCTAAAGAAATCTCATCCATGATTTTAATTAAGCCGAAAGAAATTGTACATACAAGAATGCTTCCCCATCATTATTCCCTGTTGGTTAAAACTATTTTCTTCAGTAAGTCCAGTTTTCTCTTTATATCTTACCAATGGACATCAAGTATAAATGAAAGAAGGATAATTAAATATACCGTCACCCTAGGCCTATTTGAACACTCTTTCAAATAATCGGTTTCTTTATAGTACAACATGCAACCATTATCCCATGCGTGTATCTTCATATAACCAAGACTAAGAATGCTTAACATTTTCTTTGTTTTGTAAAATGTATCCTCCAATTGTGCACCTTCTAGCAACATGTTTATAATTATGGACAACATGAGATCATAACATGTTGCAGAGATATTAAATTCAAACTTACAATTCAAAAGCTACAACATCGCTGAAAGTTTGGTGTGCTTTGTACAACCGGGCCATATAGGTTCATCAGCTTCTCAAAGTAATCTAAAGAAATTTGCAGCTCTTGGATTCAGGTCATGTTCTTCAGTAAAAGAATGTTGCTGATTCAAAAAGGTATTTTAGATACTAGGGCCCATAGCATCCATCAACATTGCTTGATTTCTATATTCAGTTTGTTCTTTGCATTTGAGGATTCACCCGGATTAAATTAACTAATGTATTGTTTACCATGTGCATACCATTGAGTATAATCATGGGTAAACCTTTTGCTGTATAAGTGAAGTTTTACATCATCTTGCATATGGAATTATTTATTGCCACATTTACGACAAAGGCATCTAATCTTATCAAATACTCCTAACTGTGAATATGCAAGTTGAATACACTCTTGAACTCCCATAATAAATTCATTTGTAAGAAAGCCCTTATCCACTCTTCGCGTCATCCAACTACGATCAGATGACACATTGCTAATAACTAAAAATAAATAAATTAGACATGATGTTGAAGTATTGCAAAATTAAAGTAAAAGAATAAGCTTTGCCAAACTTGGTTTGAGTAGCAAAACATCAGCATAATATATTCAATCTAAAAGATATGAGCATATGAAATATTATATAATGTATATCTAAAATAAAGAAAAGACGATTCTTGATAAACATAAAACAAACAGACTCTTTAATAAGAGACACAAGTTGACAAATCCTAAATGCATTCTTAATGATAAAGCACTATACAAACTTTTGAAGTTCTGAGGTTAATTTGCTTGGCAAAAAAAAAGAAGACAAAAAGTCACAATTAATTCACAAAGAATAGATCCATTAAAGTTTATAAGGATACAGTAATTGTCTAAGGACATTAAAAAAAATGAAAGCAATTTAAGATGCTCTAATCTATGGATCTAAAGGATGGGTAAAGATGAAATCGTCATCACATGTGGTGTCTTCCATCTAGGATGACAACATACAGACAATCATAATAATAAAAGAGGGGAACAACACGTCTTTTAAGAACCAGAAGTTGTAGAATATTGGAAAGTCGGAAACTAACTGTCGGTTTTCAAATAGAGTAGCAGAATATACAGTATGAAAAGGACGAATTGAAAAACATAACTAGCATGGAGATGTTACCAATACAAGAGGCTGCAAATCCTAAACAATCCTTACCAATTTCAATATACTGATCATCCAAGAGAGAGGGAGAATGGTTTATCAACTATATTGAAAAGCTGGCTGTTTCTGGATTTAGAAATTAGACATGAAATTTTTTTATTGTATTTTTTTTTTACTTCTAGAATCAATCGTGGAAAAGATGTTGCATATTTTTTGGTTATATGCCGTTAACAGATTCATATGGAGGCATTTAATAAATAGCAGAGTCAACATCAAACAAGGTATTATCATAAAATTCAAACTAGGAATCTAGAGGGAACAAAAGGACAATTCAGACAATATGCAGATGAATTACTTGAATCCTTGGATCAACAAAAGAATCTCAATCTACAAAACAGTACTAAACAGATTAACAGCTTGATTAGAATAATCTAATAAATGTACTTCCTCCAATATTAAACAATGAACAGATGGATTAATCATAACATACAAAAATCTAGCCAATTAAAATTCCATAATATTTTCACGTGCTAATATTACAGCAGCATAATATTTGCATCCCTTGAACTAAATTTAATCATACTTAATGAATGACGTTGGTATTTGCTTTATGTTTTTGGTACCTGTATGAAATGCACTTTCTAAGATCTTCTTAGTATTTGTGGAGCTATATTGTGTACAGTTGTGCCAATTGTTCAACATTTTATTAAAAAAAAAAGTGTCAAGAGTAGCTAAAAGGCATTAGTATTCTGTCCAAATTTCAAATCTCTTGCCCCTGATTCCTAAGGATGGATATTTTTTTGCCTATTCTAACATTTGATGCCAGAATGTAATTTCAACTCCAAAACTTCACACGACAAATATTATTGAGAATCTCACAAACATGATTTATAACATTCATCGATTACCAATCCTTTACACAAGTTCCACCTAACTACAAAGCAAAATACTTCCATTAAACCACAGTCATAACAATTCTGTAGCAATCACTTACATTATCAAACATAAATTAAAATTTCAATTTCTATATTTCACAAACCCAGGAAATCAAGAATTCAAAACAACCCAAATTAGAAAACAAAATCAAACATAATAATAAAAAAAGAGCCCATATCAATGATGTTGCTAACTTGCTTGATATTGAAATTTTGGAAGAAAATAGCAGAAAAGAATAACGGGTGAAAACAAGGGGAAGATCTGGGGAAAAATTTCACCAAGAATATTACCTACGTAGAAGAAGACGAGATCTACCGGTGATATTGAGAGAAAAGCAGTCGGATTTTGGAGAGGACCGAGAGGTTACAAGAATATTTTGCAATTTTGAGAGGTGATTTGTGAGAGAGAAGGGTTTTGATGGAGGGAAAGTTTCCTAAAATTAATGAACGTGTTTTGGTGGGAGGCCAAAGAAAATTGGGAGGGAAGTGAAAATCTATTGGTAATGTAAAATAATAACTTCTTCTATTTTGTTTATCTTTTTAATTTAGATATATATATATATATATATATATATTACTATAATTTTACAATTTTTATTTTAAATTCTTAATAGTGAAATAGAAATTGTGACGAATTTTAAATTTTAATAATTCATTGAGGGATCCCATCACTGTCCCCACCTCAAATTTCTTTATTCCATCCCAAACTTTTTTAATTTTTTAATGTCAATATAGTTTTAAAAAACAAATATCAAATTTAACTAACTAAAAGATATGAATAGAGCTATTACACCCCTGTTTTGCCGTTCGTAAAATTTCGACGAAGGATCGTCACATGTTAGTTGTCATAAAAAAATATATAGTAATTTATGAAAAAAATTATTGAAATTGAATATGTTTTAATTGGCATAGTTATTAAATCAAAGCCATGATGATCAAATTCGTGAATATTGTCGAAGACTTCTAGATATATACGAATGTACTTAAATTGATTTAAGCATGTACTTGATTATAAGTTAATTATTCTATTAAGATGCTATACGCAAAAATCTTCGATGAAAGATCTCGTTATCAAAAAATAGTAATAAAACCTTGTTTTAGTATTTTTTTTCCTTGTGTTAAAATTTCGTCTATGTATTTATTGCACGTGATTAGATTGATCTTTTTTTTTTGTAATTAAATTACTTCATTGTCAAAAAATTAGAACGTTAAATGAAATAACATTTTTTACATTAGCTAGCTAGGCAATTGGGATATTAGACTTCTCAAATGAATCTTTCATTAACGAACTTAGCAATTTCTTCTCGTATGAACTCCCGCCGTTCTGGCGCAAACTACATATTCATTTGTTTAATGGTCTTATATCTAGATTTATATTAAGACTATGTACTGCAACTTCGGGATCAATTCTAGGCATGTCTTTGACTTTTCAAGCGAATACATCGATGTTGCGGGCGAGACAGTTGATAAGTTTGGTTAGGGTTGTGGCATCAAGATCTTAACCAATGGTAGCTTTTCTGGAGCTCGACCTCCTCCAATTCTTCCACTGGGGCAAGTCTCCCACGATGCTCAAGATCAAGCTCGATTTCCAAAAGTTGTACGACGTTAGCCTTTCCCGAATGTTGGTAACATAGCATTGTCGGGCCACGGTTTGACTTTGCCAAACTGCCTCGACCCCATCACTTGTAGGAAATTTCATTTCTAGGTAAAAATTAAGACAATGGCCTGAGTATAGCATTGTAAGCAATGGGAGCATGAATTACCTGAAAGGTTGTGATATGTGTTACTCGTTTCCCTTCTAATCCTAAGGTGAGAGGTAACCTTACAAGCATTCTGGAATGATGACACCACTTCCAAAGCCCTGGATAAGGGTTTTGACCGGCCTTAGTTGCTAGTTAAAATGCCCATCAGAATGAAAGTCTCATATGATAATACATTAGCTGTACTTTCATTATCCACCAGAATTCTCCTTACCTCGAAATTAGCAATGATTGCAGATATGACTAAGGCATCATCATGAGGAAAATATACTTCTTCTAAGTCCTTTGATCCAAAAGTGATGTTCTCCATATTACCAAGATCCGTGCTTGAAATTACTGGATATTATTAACGTATTGTTTACGTCCCCTGCTCGAGTCCTCTCTCGAGGCCGTCCTTCCGATGATGATATTTATGGTGCTTGTTTTTGGTTGTTTATTCCCCAGATATTCCAAGCCTTATTCTGGTTGTTTTTCTAACGCTTTTCATGGCTGATGTAAGCACCCAAAAACCCCTCTTAACGAGAGCTTCAATTTCTCGCTTCAAAGCTAAGCAATCTTTGGTCTATGTCCATGATCTCGATGAAAATCATAGTATTTGCTTCTATCATGGGTATTCAACGGAGCTCGTAGCCTTGGAGGCCATTTAAGCTCCTTAAGGTTGTTGATCTTCATCAAAATGTTAGACTTTGTGGTGTTCAATCGGGTGAAAGATGTTGGAGGGGGGGGGGGGGGGGTCTTGTTCTAGCTTACCCTGGAAAAGATTCAGACGTAGGTTAGACTCATGCAACCATTTATGCTCGGGCTTACTTGATGGTAGGATATCTCACCTAAACATGGTTTCCTCCTTGTTAATGTACTTCTCAACCCGGGTAAGTAGGTCGGTCATTAATTTGGGAGGGGTCTTTGACAGAGACATCTTGAATGTTTCATATTTTATGGCGTATGTCAAGGCAGAGACGATGACTGTGATATTTGGATCGGGAATATGAAGTCTTCCTTTGTTAAACATTGTCATTAAATTGCAAAATATTTCATTGGGTCCTTGACGCATCTGCATGAATGATGCTTCTGTCTTCCTGATACGCTTGCTACTTACAAAGAAAGTGGAGAATTTATCAGCTAAACCTGAAAAATAAGCTATGGGCTAGGTTCCAATGTGAAAAACCAATCACTAGCCGCATTAGTGAGTGCCTCAGGAAAGGTCTGCACATTACTTTATCAGGTGCAACCTGCAAGTTTGTGATATTTGTGTATACATTGAAGTGATTGATGGGTTGGTTGTCCCGTCATATTCCTTTACCCGAGGATACTTAAATATGTATGACAAAGGGTATGATAAGACTTCAAGGGTAAAATGGATGTTAAGAGTTAACCCTGTTGTCGCCTAATTATTCTGAAGTACACCAGCCGCGATCCCATCCTAAATAATCCTGGCAAGATCAGTAGATTGTAATCGATCTCGAGCCCGAGGTCATATGAGATGTGCATGAGATTCTGGCGTCAATTTTTCCAGGACCAGAAACTTGAGCTCAAGCATCTGCCATAAGACCACCTTGTAAGGGTGGCGTTGGATGCGTATTTCTTTGAATCAACAGCTGAGTTAGAAAGGCAACTTGTTGAAGAAGGTCCTCAAATGCTTCAGGAGCAATGACTGGTAGTGGGGGTGTTGGTTCTCTTGATGTTTCTTCCTATGGAACCAGAGGATCTTTAGTGGGGGGTGGTTTGGAGTGTATGAGTTTGCTAGAAAGGGGGTCCTGAGCCAGTGTTAACCATGGCTTTTGGTAGCATTTTCCATAAACGACGCCAATGATGCTACCAAAAACCTACACTTGTTAAATCTCAAACTAGATGCTTGAATATCGCATGAACTGATCTTTATTACCTGAAACAAAGGCGTCGAGGTGTGCCCTCGTCGCCCCTTCGATACTTAAGTCAGAGAGAGAATTTGTGCGCAAGGCTATATGCTAGAAATTATGTAAAAACATACCTGAATAATGAACATTGGTCCTGTACTTAGAGATGCTGGTGATGGACTCCTAAAAGGATCCAACCACCTATAGTCCTTATCCGTGTCATGTAAGATGTTTGTGTTATATTGAAAGTGTCATGTGAAAGTTTGAATCAAACTATAATAGGTAAATAGTTTGGTTGAGGGTAAAAGTGATAGGGAGTTATAATCAGAGTAGGATTTATGTTTCTAGAAAGTGGTGGATAAGGATAAGGAAATCGTTGTGATGGAATATTTTGTAAGAACCTATGGACATGGTCTGGTCACTTTATTTACATATATAAAAAGTAAGCCTAACACTTGACTAGGGTTTCCATCAATACGACACCCCCTAAGAGCGCCTCATATCTCTCTCTTTCTCTGTCTATAAACACAGCAAAGTATTCATCTATTTAATCAGCACACTCATATATGCAGAGAAATACTCTTATTATTTTTGTGAAAGGTAAAATGCTGTTTAGATTTTAATTTTTGATATTTTTTGCCTTTATTTACAGCTTAATTGAGATTTGAGTTTTAAATTTTAAATCTTTTTTGGGTTTTGTGAGAGCAGATGAGAACATCCAGGCATCTACCTATGTAATTTGTTGAATTTAAATGTGATTGGGCTTTAAAATTTATGGATTTTAAAGATTGAATTTGTTGTGTGGATATGAATTGGAGTTTCACTGACTTCAATTTTGCTTTACCAACCTGGTTTTTAGTGTTAATTTTAAATAAAAGAGGAAAAAATTAGATTCAATTTCAATAAAATTGTTTTTCGAAGATCTGCAGGAAGTAATGGTTGATTTGTGAAGTGATGATCTTTTGAAGATTGTTAATTGTTATATTTTTTTTCATTTTTTGATGAACGATTTGTCAGGAAATTTACTGTCAATGAAGTTAAAAAACTAACAATTATATTTTGAATTGAAATCCTAAATTTTCTTTGCAGCCTCTCTCTTAACCTTAGTAGGGGTAAAATGAAAATTAAAAGATAGGTTTGTTTCCAAAATGATGGTCATACGATTTTGTTTGTGCTCCTTAAATGTACTTTGATCTCTTATGAAGGTCCATTTATTTTCTCTTATTTGTGTTCCATTTTAGGCCCCTTGTAAGAAGCTTATTGGTTTTGTAAGGGCTTACTGTATTTTACACAACTTACGATTTTGACAAGTTACTGTATTTGCACACTACTTACCAAATTTACACAAAGCTCACCGTATTTGCATAATGCTTATCGGATTCAACAGAGGAGGAAAAATACTCTGTTTCTGAAGAAGAAGGAAAATGAAGAAAGAAGCTTACTAACATTTCACTATTTGCTGAATATATAACTTACAAAATACATTATTTTCAACAACTTCTACCTACTTCAATCTATCAAAGTTGACAACAATCAAAGACCATACTTAGATAACTTACAAAATTTAAACTATCAACGACTAAAGTACTTAAATCACATGACATTAGTTACAAAATTCAGCATTAAAAAACGTGACAGCCAAAGTGACAACCAAATTCATCATTCCTCCTTGTCACTTTTGCTGGAAACACCAAGATTGTAGCTCAATGTTTCAAACCTTGCCTTGCCTAACGACCTTGTTAATATGTCTGCAAGTTGATTATCTGATTTACAATGTACCAGCTTTATATCTTTTTGTTCCTGAGCTTTTTGTTAATATGTCTGCAAGTTGATATTCTGATTTACAATGCACCTGCTTTATCTCTTTTTGTCGTGAGCTTCTCTGATTGAATGATATCTGATTTTGATGTGTTTGGTTCTACCATGGCAGACTGGATTCTTCACCATAGCAACTGCAGGCTGATTATCACAATAGATAACTATCATCATCTTGTTTGAACTTCAGATCTTCTAATACCTTCTTTAGCCAAATTGCTTGATTTGAAGCTTTTCAAGCAGCTATATATTCTACTTCAGCTGTTGATTG
>CAIGRP010125132.1:0-10335 GCA_903798385.1 Fraxinus cuspidata | reverse complement strand
ATAATGCAATTGAAATACAAAAGATTATTTAACCTAGATACAAAGAGACTTTATATAGGCTAAGTAAAAGAAGTTGAAAAGACTATTCTACTCTTAATAAACAATAAAATAAAATAATCATAATTCTTAACAGTGTCTTCGTGTGGTAATACATTCAATCTTTGGATCGAGGTGTAAGATTGCCAGCTCGTGAACAAAGAATACGACAAACACATTTTCTTTATAATGAAACAAATAAACAAAAATAAACTAAAGCTAGAAAAAATTTATTCCTATATTAAATAAAAAACAGTTCCCAACAATGACAAAAAATCTTGTTTGACAAAAACTACAAGTTTATAATATTAATAAAAAAGTAATGTACTGATGAGTAGGGTATCATTTTTTTAGGAAAAGTATAATATCTAATTATATGTCAATTTTACCTAGCCTCTATATGAGTAAAAGAAAAAATCGGTTCGATGATGTGGTAGCAAGTTAATATGAACATCTGCTCAACATTCAAATCAATGCAAAAAGTACTAGGATTCACGAATTCACCATATTTATATCCTCAATTCTTACAACAATTGAGTTTTTGGATAAATCAAATTCTTCTAAATTAATTGATAACCTCTCTTGTATAATGTCATTCCTGCTTAACTAAATCAACTCACTATATCACTATGTGAATCAGAATTATTTTTGAGTTAAGCACATTCAATTCAATACCAAAGAACTGAATTAAAGACCACAGAAATAGCAAAAACAAATCTCAATCTTTGACCCAATTCCCAGTATTTACAAGTGATCTAAACAAAGAACTCACCTCTCGATTCAATATCATCCACAAATCAATAAATAGGCGACATTTGACTTTAAATACTTGACTTCAAAGAAGATTATGGAAATCTAACCTTAAATAAGTGATATTGTAAGAATAAGTGAGTAGTAGTGTAAATGTGTGGTTACACTTAATGTTTGATTTTGACATCAAAATATAGAGATTATAATGAAACCCAAAAAATTATAATGATATTGTAAAATAAAGAGGAGTAATGAGTAACAAGAAATGTGCGTATAATAAGTGGATAGTAATTGTGAATTGGATGTTAATATACTTTAACTTTAACTAATAAGGAGATTACATTGAAACCTAAAATTTGCCTCAGATTTATGAATCCACACATGCACTTTAGAGTTTATGATTAGAAAAAGTGTTTTGAAATAAATCCACTCGCCATAAAAATAATTGACTAAGAAATCATAAGCATGAAGGGCACAGCAAGGACATAAATTGTCATTGCTATATTGATGATAATCATCTTTTCTGAGCATGGAAGCTGTTTTACTAGACGCATGAAGCATTGCGAGGATAGAATTTTGATATGCATACCGATTTGTTTAAGGTAATGAGGTCACCAATTTCTTGAAAGTACTGAAAATGGTGAAACTACTAATGGAAATAAGCAAGTCAATAGTGGAAGCAAAATTGCAGGGACAATTATTTGAAGGAAATTATGTCTTACTTCATGTTTGTGGAATATGCCCGTAATAAGGCCATAGTGTGGCAATTATAAGGCCACACTTTAAAACAAATATTATTCATTTTGTTTTGACAAGGATTTGCATGCAAGTCCAATACATAATCAACAAATAATTGTCAATGTGGCAAAAGATAGGAAGGAAAATTCAAGGACCGACTCCATCATCTCCACCCCGTAGGAACTATGAACTCCAAGGGTGCCTTTGGGCCTGGCATCCAAGGGTCAAGAACCAACGATAGAACCACGTTCAATAAGTGAAACATATTAGTTGTCTGCCTTGAGCTAGGAAAGTAGGGGTCAGAGAAGGCCAATCACTCATTCTTAAAATCAACATTGTTTAGATCAAAGAGACACACAAAAAAGAGAGAGTGAGCACATGATTAAAATTATGTTTAACTTCAAATTATAAGGAGATTACAATGAAACCCAAATAAGCACATTAGTGCTTGTTTGAAAAAATAAAAAAATATATAATGAGATTATAATGAAGAGGAGTAATGAGTCCACAAAATGTGTGGATATTAATTATTAGAATTGATTTGGCTCCATGTGAACACGATAAAACTTCTGAGCTGATGTGACAAGAGAACCTTAGTTATGGTTCTTTGAATATATAACCGTTTCAGAGAATTGATTAAGGTTCACTTATCACATTAGCGGTGAGAATTTTTTATCTTTTTCACCGATGGCATGAGATCAGGACTGTAATAAGTATTAGTTGTATGATAAAAATAATGTTTGCTTTTGACTTTAAATTATAAGGAAATCACAACTTCTTTGGGAAAAATTATAATGAGATGTAATGAAGAAAAGTAGTGCGTGCTACAAAATGCGTGGATAATAAGTAAACAATAGTTGTGAACACATAGTCTAAATTAATGTTTGACTTCGAATTCGAAGAGATTATAATGAAACCCTATAAACACATTAGCTCGTGAATTATAAGTAGTGTCTTTGAAAGCGATCAATTCATTTATTAAAAAAAGTTAACTAGGAAATTAGAAGCATACAGCGAGGATGGAACTTGTTATTGCCACGTTGCTGATGATGATCTTTTCTGCGCATGGCAGCTGTTATATTGAATGCATAAAGGGTGCAAGACGAACATAATTCCATGTCTAAAGTTTTGTTTATGGCTTTGTGGTTCGAGTGTGCCCCAATTTGGCGTGCAGTCTTCCCACCAATCCGATCGTAAAAGTATTGAACATGGTGAAGAGCAAGTCAAGAGTGGAAGAAAAATTGTAGGAACAACTGCTTGAAGCTGGAAAAAGAATATATTTGATGCCATATTTATGGAAAATGTCTATGCTATTACAATAAGGTCATATGTGCAATTATAGTGTCACACTTTTATGTTGTCTTCATCTGGTTCGTCGTTCATTTTATTTTATAAGATTTGAATGCAATTCCAGTTACATAGTTTAAAAATAAGGAAATCCCAACTAGAATGTTAGAATTTGGGTGTGATCCAAATTCGTTGTTGAAGTAATTGAAAAATTCTATTTGAAGTGCTTGTTAAGAACAATTCAATTTGGAATGCTATTGAAGTCTTATTTAAGTTGAAATTCTATTTGGAAGCCCTATTGGAAGTTTGACTTGAAAAATGACTTTAGGATTAAAAAAAAAAAAAACTTGGAGCGAAAAAGAAAAAAAAAAAAAGAAGAAAAGAAAGGGGCAGAACGCCCGGCGTTGCGACGCTGGGCATGGGGTGCTGCGGCCCCGGCGTCTTTGCCCATTTTTTGCCCTGGGCGCTGCAGTGCCGAGGAGCCCGGATGTTGGTGCCGAGGCACCACCGTGGTATTTTTAATCCATTTTTTCCGGAATTTATGTCTTCCTCTTTATCTAAAACTTCAAAAAGAGGCCCAGATGTTGGCGTCGAGGCGCTACAGTTTGAGAGGTTTTGAGAATATATGATAGTTTAGCCTCGGTGATTACTAGAATTTCAGAGCAATTGTATATTTCTCCATTATTGTTCATGAATTAATAAAATCTCCAAATTCCTCTGCCATATTTCTTGTCTTTTATTATTCTTTTGATTATTATCATATACTTCATATTTTGTCATACAATTTCGGGATTTTAATTTTAAATTGCAATAAATAGATCGAGGAAATACATAATTCTGAACAAGTGGTAACATAGCAATCCCGTCGGTCCTCAACAAGTGGTATCAGAGCTAGGTTCAGCAGTTCCGCATAGTATAATGTTTTGATTTGTTCGAGATTTTTGTTCTTGATGGCTTCCATGAAGTATAACATTCCACTTTCGGATTGAAGCACCAGATTCATGTTGTGGTAGGTTAAGATGCGAGTAGTACTTGAACATATGGATTTGGAAGATGCATTTTTGGGAATTGACAAGATGCCCGCAACTTTGACTGTGGAGGAGAAATTACGGAAGGATAAATATGCACTTTCTCATATTCATCTTCACCTCTCGAATAACATTCTTCAGGACATCTTGAAGAAAGTTTCAGTAGCTACTTTATGGTTGAAATTGGAGCAATTGTGTAAGACCAAAATTCTAACAAGCAAATTGTATCTGAAGCAGCGATTATACTCTCATCACATGGCAGAACGTAGATCCTTGGAAGATCACCTAGCTGTATTTAAGGAGATAGTCGCTCATTTGGAAACTTTGGAAATAAAGTATGATGAAGAAGATTTGGTCTTGATCCTATTGTGTTCGTTACCAGCTTCGTTTTCTCCATTTAGAGACACGATCTTGTATAGTCGTAACACTCTCATCATAGATGAGGTGTATGATGCTTTGTTTTCAAAAGAGAAGATGAAGCATCTGGTTTCTGATGCCAAAGATGGAGAAGGCCTTGTTGCTCATGGTTGTTTTGGAAGGGACAGATCTAATTCTAAGTTCAGTAATCAGATTTGTAACTTCTGCAACAAGAGGGGACATATTAAGAAGGATTGCTATAAAGTGGAGAATAAAGTAATAACAATTAAAACACTTGATCAGGTTTGACATGTTCCAAATTTGAAGAAGAATCTCATCTCATTGTCTATCCTTGATTCAATAGGGTTATGAATTTTTTGGTGGAGGTGGAGTTTTAATCTCATCTCATTGTCTATCCTTGAATTAAAAGGTTATGAGTTCTTTGGTAGAGGTGGAGCATTGAAGGTCTACAAGTGCTTAGGTTGTATTGGAGGAACACAAAAGGTCTCAGTTGAGTTCAGAAGATATGGATAATACCGCTTTGCCACCATCACCTATGATGTCGTTGTATTCAATTGCTCCAGCGGAGAAAGGTATTTGAGTGCTGATTTTGTTGGGCATGCTTTAATCATAGTAAAAGGTATACAATCTAGCAAGAGACCTTTTGTAAAAGCATTTGAGATTGATTATGCTTCAGGGTGTGTTACAGTACTGGTTGGTAAATTTTAAAATTTTAATGACTTTTTGTGAATTTGAGATAATTCTACAGAATAGTGCTTGGATTTATTGGAAGATATGGAATATTTTGTGTTTGTTGGAAAAATCGGTTTTAGTTATTATTGAATAGTTCAGTTTGTTCCTTACAGACAAATTTTCTTCTCCAGATGGAGAAAATTTTGTATCTTTGTTCGTTGCACTGTAATTTGTGTCAAGTTGCAGATCGTTAATATTAGGGTATAACCCGAATTCTTTATTGAAATAATTGAAGAATTCTAATTGAAGTGCACGTCAAGAAAAATTCAGTTTGAAATGCTATTGAAGTCTTATTCAAGTTGAAATTCTATTTGGAAGCCATATTAGGAGCTTGGCTTGGAAAATAATTTTGAGATGAAGAAAACAACTTGGGTGAAAAAGAATAAAAAAGAAGAAAAAAATGGGGTAGAATGCTCGGCGTCCCTGCCTGTTTTTGGCCCCTAGCGCCGACCTCGGCTCCACCGTAGTGTTTTTAATTCTGTTTTTTCGGATTTTATGTCTTCCTCTTCATCTAAAACTCCAAAAAGATATATATATATATATATATATTTCACATTGTATCTTCACAAAAATATATATTCAACAACATCTTGAGAGGTTTTGAGAATGTATGATAATTTAGCCTTGGTGAATACTAGAACTTTAGATCAATTGTATATTTCTCAATTAATGTTCAGGAGTCAATAAAATATCCAAATTCTTCCATCATATTTCTTGTTTTTTTATTATTCTTTTGCTTACGATCATATACTTCGTATTTTACCATACAATTTTGATATTTCAATCCCGAATTACAACGAGTGGATTGGAAAAATACACGATTCTTAACAAGTGGTAACATAGCAATCCCATCGGTCTTTAATGCAGAATTATTGAAATTTTAAATTATCAACATGAAATGTGGGAAAACAAAAAACAAGGGGTTATTTCTATTCAACCAAACCTGATCTAAATTTATGTTAGAATAACGGCGTTCATGAGCAGTGGTAATGAATAGTCGTTTCGATGATATCATACTGTCAAATGAATTAAAATGAGGTAGAGTGATCTCATTGCTTTATAGAATGCACTATGTTAGATTTTAAAACTTTTGAATCTTAAGAACTTGAAAACCCTTTTCTATACTAAAGCCAAGAAATCAGATCACCAAGAAAATTATAAAGTGAAGAACATATCTTGATCCATTGTGAATGAGTTTGATTACTCGATCTTCAATCGGGTGTTTTTTATTAGAAGATTTGTGGGTTCTTGATATTCCTCTTAAATACGATTTTTCTTGTTATTTTTATGTTGATGAGATAGTACAAAGAATGAGAAGTCACGTATGAATTTTAGATCATAACCACACACGCACACATACACACACATATGTATTTCAGCCCATCATGAAATACAATCCAACGGCATATGGTACCTACACATATTTAGGCCCATACATTATTAGTGCCCAAAGCCCAATAATTTAAATTCTTTATTAGATCACTTTAAATGAGCTTAAACTTAAGATAACCTTTAATACTTAATTAAATATATAAACCCACATGAAAAATTAAAACTCAACAATCTCCAATTTGGGCCACATATGTTATAACTCAGCTCCAAGATTTTTTTCCCAAACAAGCACTAATGTGCTTATTGGCTTTCATTATAGTCTCTTTTAATTTCAAGTCAAACATTAATTTTAACTATGCATTCACAGCTATTACCCACTTATTATCCACACACTTTGTTACGCACATTACTCCCCTTCATTATATCGCATTATAATTTTTCCCAAACCAGTTATAATTTCCTTGTATTTTAAAGTCAAAATTGAACATTATTTATATCATACATTTACAACTAATACTTACTTATTATGCACACATATCGTGGACTCATTACTCCTCTTCATTATAATCTCATTATATTTCCTAAACAAACACTAATGTGGTTATTTGGGTTTTATTGTAATATCCTTATAATTTGAAGCTAAACGTAATTTAACCATGCGTTCAGTACATAATGTAACGGACAATTCTTCCCTGATTATGTATTGGGCTTGTATGCAAATCCTTATTAAAACAAAATGAATATATAATAAGATCAAGAAAACATAAATATTTGTTTAAAGTGTGGCCTTATAATTGCCACACCCTGGCCTTATAATGGACATTTTCCTTCAAACATTTGTCCCTGCAATTTTGTTTCCACTATTGACTTGCTTATTTTCATTACTAGTTTCACCATTTTCAGTACTTTCAAGAAATTGGTGACCACATAACCTTAAACAAATCGGTATGCATATCAAAATTCTGTCCTCGCAGTGCTTCATGCATCGAGTAAAACAGCTTCCATGCGCAGAGAAGATGATTATCATCAACATGGCAATGACAAGTTCTGTCCTTGCTGTGCCCTTCATACTTATGATTTCTTAGTTAATTACTTTTATGATGAATAGATTTATTTCAAACACTTTTTATAATCATAAACTCTAAAGTGGCGTGCATGGATTCATAAAATCTGCTGCAGATTTTAGGTTTCAATGTAATCTCCTTATAATTTAAAGTCAAACATCAATATTAACATTGCATTCACAATTACTACAAACTTATTATACACACATTTCGTATGATTCATTACTCCTCTTCATTTTACAATATCATTATAAGTTTTGGGGATTCATTACAATCTCTATATTTTGATATCAAAATCAAACATTAATTTTAACCACACATTCACAACTATTACTCACTTATTCTTACAATATCACTTATTAAAGGTTTGATTTCCGTAATCTTCTTTAAAGTCAAACGTCGCTTATTTATTGATTTGTGGATGATATTGAATTGAGAGGTGAGTTCTTTGTTTAGATCACTTGTAAATACTGTGAATTGGGTCAAAGATTGAGATTTATTTTTGCTATTTTTGCAGTCTTTAATTCAATTCTTTGGTATTGAATTGAATGTGCTTAGTTCAAAAATAATTTTGATTCACATAGAAATATAGTGAGTTGACTTAGTTAAGCAGGATTGACGTTATATATAGGGATGACAAAAAATCTGACAAACTCGATACCCGCGGAACCCTCCTCGAATGAGTCGAGGATTACCCGCTTAATCGGGTATTCGGGTCGGGGTCGGGGACGGGGCAGGTATGGGTAATGGGTACCCTGCCCCGTCCTGTTTAATTTTTTTAATTTTTTTCAGAATTCAATACTTTAAATAGAAAATTCCCCGAATTTCATTAGTTCTAATAAAAAAATGGCAACTAAGATTATCTAAAAAATATGACAAATTATAAAAGTCTTAGTTTATCAAATATATTTGAATAATTTATCTTTTAAAAATAAATAAAAAATTTAAAAATATATTATCGTCTCACTTTAATGAATGTAGACAATAAAATGAATCATCAAAATTTTATTTTGTTTTTTTTTTTTTTAAAATAGGTCATAAATGGGGTCCTTAAAAGGGCTCCGACCCGCCCCGTTGCCATCCCTAATTATACAAGAGAGGTTATGGATACACAAAATCAATTGTTGTTAGAATTTGATTGTTAGAACTGAACGGATAAATGTAGTGAATTCGTGAATCCTAGTACTTTTTGCACTGATTTGAATATCCATAATTGTTAGAGCACATATTCATATTAGTTTGCTCTATAAGTGAATGGGTTTTTGAAAAAACCGCATCATCAAATTGAACTTTTCTTTTACTCAAATAAAGGATAGGTGAAATTGACTTATGCTTAGATATTATATTTTTCCTAAAAATGATACTCTAATCAATTAGTATATTATGTTTTTATTATTATCGTACACTAGTAGTTTTTCTCAAACAAGATTTTTTATCATTGTTGGGAACTGTTTTTATTTATATTAGAATAAATTATTTCTAGCTTTAGTTTCTTTGTTTTTTTTAATTTATTTTGTTATAAAGAAAATGTGCTTGTCATATTCTCTGTTCACAAAGTGGCAATCTTAAACCACTCGATCCAAAGATTGAATAAATTACCTTACGAAGACACAAAGATCAGAACTAAAAGAAACAAAACGTATGCAATAATCACTAAGGTCGAGGAAGAAGCTAGTTTGTGTTGAGAGAAAAATTGACTCCAAGATTTCGGGGCTCAGTATTTCATATAAATACCGAATCGACATCACGAAGTTCCAACACCCAAAACCAACCTACAATCCCACGATCCCGATTGCTTGGTATGTGCCCACAAAGGACAAGGTATGAAGTGATATATTTAAGCCATAATAGTAGCCACAAAGGCAAAAGAGAATGAAAAATGGGAAAGAACGCAGAAGCACAGAAGGCAGAAGGCAACCGTTTTCACTCAAGAAAGGGGCAGCAAATAATTCACTTTCACATACACCATCAAGCCAAAAAACGGGGGTCACATTATATAATAATATAGTGGACTATTAGGTTAAGTAATAGTTAGGCCGAAAGAACAAATAGGTAGTAATAGATGGGCTATCAACCAAAAGCCATCCAAGGGATAATAGTTGGGCCATGAGAAGTTTTAATTAAATTAGGCTACTTCCATTTGCCCAAATAAGTTATATGTTTAGTTCTGTACAATCATGGTGTAGATGTTTCACTTCATTGGTCGATGCCAACTGAATAATTAATTATTAACATTATTGTCCGAGAAGTCATTTGACAACAATTTGTCTAACAAACCTCTACCTTGGTGTTAAAGACCTGCAAAGAAAATTATTACACATTAATAATAATTCAGAAAGGAGAACCAATAAAATTAGAAATTATTTACCTCCACCATTGTATAGAAGGTCTTTGCAACTTCTAAACCTTACCGCTGGTAGCACCTTAGTGCCCATGTCCAAGGGATTATATTATGTATGTATTTTTTCAAGTTTTACTACTTCTTGTTACACAATATTTCTAACGAAATGTACTCTAACATCAATGTGTTTGGTGCGTTCATGAAAAATAGGATTTTTGCATAAATGTATAGAAGACTGACTGCCAGAATATACTATCACATAGTCATTTAAAACACAAAGTTCGTGAAGTAGACCTCTAAACCATAAAACTTCTTTAATAGCTTCAGTGGTAGCAATATATTTAGATTTTGTCGTAGATAGTACAACTATGTGTTGTAACTGTGATTTCCTACCAACACAAGAGTTAGACAAAATAAACATATAAGAAGAGGTAGATTTTCTATTATCTCTATCCCAGCATAGTCAGTGTCTACAAAACCCTTCAGTTTCAGACCTTCATTATTAACACCAAACCTTAGACCTACATTACTAGTTCTCTTTAAGTACCTTAACATCCATTTCAAAGCTTCCCAGTGCTCAGGACCCGGATTAGACATATATCTACTAAGCGTACTCACAGCAAAAGCTAAATCTGGTCTCGTGCAAACC
>CAIGRP010125120.1:0-12855 GCA_903798385.1 Fraxinus cuspidata | reverse complement strand
TACAAAAGAGTCAAATCTTTTATATCACTGTCTAGGTAATTATTTTTAGACTTTATAAAGATCTTTTCAAGAAGCACACATGATCAAGTTTTAGCTTGTCTTTAAAACCTTTAGGTTGATTCATAAAGATTTGCTCATCAAGTTCACCGTGCAAAAAAATAGTTTTTACATCAAGTTGTTCAAGTTACCAGTTAAAATATGCAACCAATGCAAGTATGACTCTAATAGTGGTATGCTTAACAATAGGCAAAAATATTTCGTTATAATCATCTCCCTCCTTTTGACTATACCCCTTAGCCACTTTCATGTCCTTAAATCTTATGAGTTCAGATGCATTAGTACCCTCCTTAACCTTAAATACCCACTTATCATCAATGATAGATTTAGTCTTAGGTTTAGGTACTAACTCCCAAGTTTGATTTAAAGAACTCATCTCATCTTTCATTACCTTAAACCACTTTTAAGATTGTTCATTCTTCATCGCTTCCTTAAAGGTTTTTGGCTATCTATCAGCTAACTTCTCATAGCTCACATGTGCAAAAGCAAGCTCATACTCATATTCATATCTTATAGGTGCTCTAGACTGTCTTCTCTCTCTGTCCCTAGTTAAATTATGATATGCTAAAGGATTCTCTTCTTTAGGATGTTTTTTTATCACTATTTCCTTCTCTATTATCCATATCATGTTGCTGAACCTGAGTCTCTACCCCACTTTGTGTAACAGGGATGGATGAGCTAAGTTTTCCAAACTCCATCTTCAACCGATTTCTCTCTTCACCTTTTTATTCTTTACTCACAGGTTTAGATTCAGTTCTAAGGCACGACATTTCACCCTCATTGAATGAAACATCTCTACTCACAATGATCTTAACCTCTTTTTAGCTTCTATCCACAACCTATAACCCTTGACACCCTCAGGGTAACCTAAAAAAACACATTATCTTTCTCTAGGTTCAAACTTTCCCTCACTCTGGTAAAAAAAAGTAGCACAGCAAAAAGTTCTAAGTATAGAATAATCTCTTAGTTTACCAGACCATTTTTCATGCAGAGTATCACTATTTAATGCAGCAGATGTGTCAAACTATTCAGATAACAAGCAGTCATAACAGGTTCTCCTCAAAAGGACTTTGGGATACCAGAACTTAACATCATGCATATCATGCAATGCACTTTATTAAGTACATTTCTATTCACGTTTCCGCTACCCCATTTTGTTAGGGAGTGTAAGGAATAGTTTTATGCCTTGTTATTCCATTTTCTTAGCACAGATTGTCAAATTCAGTGTTACAAAACTCTGGGCCATTATCAGTTTTCAAAAACTTGATCTTATTACCAGTTTAGTTCTCAACTTGTCTTTTCTAATTATTAAAAATGTGAAAAGTATCAGACTTATCCTTTAGAAGATAAACTCACACTTTTCTAGTTTAGTCATCAATGATAGACAAGAAGTACATATTTCCACCCGAGGTTGGACTATTAGTGGGGCACAATAAGTTCAAATGCACATATTTAAGCATGCCTTTAGTTTTATGAACACTCGTGGAGAAGGAAGTTCTATGATATTTACCAAGCACACAATGGTCACCGAAAGATAAATCAGACACATAGTTATTTTCAAATATACCTTTTTCATTAAAAAAAAACTCTAATTCCCTTAATACCCACATGTGTTATCTATTGTGCCATTTATATGTATCATCAGCCTTAGCAAAAGAGATAGAGGAATCTAAACCTTTTATCACTTCTCAGTAGTGATATAAATATCATTTTCCTTATTCCCTTAATAGAGACAAGTGTATCCTTAACCACTTTTAAAACTCCATTTCCAATTTTACCAATAAAGTCAGCTTTCTCAAGTTTTCCCACTAAAATTAAATTTTTAGATAATTCAGGGATGTATCTAACATCTTTCAAAGTATACAAAAAATCAGTGTCAAACTTTAAGGTAATATCCCAAATTACAACAACAGTATAAGCAGAATTGTCATACAACACAACATGCCCATCATTTGATTCATATAAATTTCAAACTAGTCCTTTTGTGATGTCACATAAAAAGATGCACTAGAATCAAGTATCCATTCATGTAAATGAGAATTGACAGTGAGATTCAATTCAGTAGGATAAACAATAGAACTTATAATCATATAAACCTCACCATCACCACTTCGAAAATTGAAGATAACACATTTACTTCATATACCTCCTTACCCTTTGACTTACATTTCTCTTTATAGCAATCATTAATAAAATGCCACATATTCCCACAACCATATCATTTATTAACATTGGTCTTAGATTTGGATCTAGACCTATCATTGCCCTTCTTTCTACCTCCATTACTATTTGATTAGCGACTACTTTGGCAACCATCATGACTGTTTTGCCTAAATTGAGTTATATCCCTTATCATGTGAATTTCACTGCTTTTCTTATCATGTTTTTCAACTTTAATCTCCATCCCCTTACTTCTAAAGGAGCCAATGAAAATTTCAGGCGTCAAAGTTTCCCTACCATACATAATAGCATTCTTAACTTCGTTATAAGTATCACGTATGAAATTTAGCAAGATAATAGCCTTATATGTGTCAAACACTAACTCTTCACAATTAACAATATGTTGAAGAAGTTTGTTAAACACGTCTAATTTGTCATCAAGATCTTTTGAAAAATCCATTTTAAAGCTGAAAAAATGCTCAAGTAAGTAAAGTTTATTTGTAGTAGATTCGAGAAAATACAAGTCTTCCAACATTTTTCAAAGTTCTTTAGTGAGTTTCAGTTTACCCACTTTTCTCAAAATGACGTCAGACGAGTGTAAAATAATTGAAGTATAAGCAAGCTCATCAGCTTCTTTTTCTTTTTTGTTCTTTTGAAAACTCAGCAAGGAAAATTGCCATAAATGGCTTTTGAAATTTTTTGTTGAACCAAAATACCTCTCATTTTTTTGTTGCCAAATTAAAAAATCAAATTTCTATTAAAAGTTCAAAAATCAAAATTGTAACTTATCATTTTAATAATAATAATAATACAAAATCACAATTAAGCCACACAAAGTAGACCTAGGGTCACAAAAATATACTTAGTTTTAGATTCCCAGGGATTCGTAAGATTCACGATCTTAGATCAAGAAAATATTCTAATCTATAAGGTGTAGGTGTTTTAGTAACTTAACGATACAACAAGAAATATGACAATCAAAATAGTTTCATAGATAATATATCACAAAGATAATATGCTGAAGTTTATCAAATAAACAATTTAGTCACGTAGCAATTAAAGGCAAGTAGTTCCTAATTTCTAGCACATGTAATGGTTACCCCACTAGGTAACCCCAATCTTATTGCCATCCCCACACGATAACGCGCTAATGGTGAAATTAAACGGGATAAGTCAATTTACCAGAGCGGACCTATCTGAGTCTGTAAATAATGGAAGATGCAAATTTACTACTGAGGGGCACTACTATTCGCTCTAAAGTTTCCAGCAACTGTAACAACCAATCAAACAACAAACTGAATCACAAACGTACAGGGGCAAAATTGTGCAGTTTTCACCGTATAACCTGAAACAGAAAAATAACAACACAAAATCATGAGAAATCACGTTAGAAAAATTTTGCATAGAAAAATTCTCCCCAAACAACGTCGGACTCGCCGTTGCTAGAACCTTCACACGCCGCAGTCGCCGTTGCCAATCGTTACCACCACGTGCAGTCGACCCAAGAGCGTCTCCACCTGTAGAACAAAGTTCTGACCTCCATTTTCTCATCCGCCTCCTGGTTTGGCCAGAATCGACGATTTTAGGTTCGGTAGTTTGAAGAGTGAAAATGGCAGTTTTCACTTCCAATTTCCTCCTTAGTTTTCTCGTCGAATTTCACACAACCACAGCTCTAATACCAAATATAGAATCAAAATTGATCACCAAAAGAATTTTGAGTTCAGTAGACCATATGTATATACTGAAATCAACACCACAATGTCACAAAACCCAAAACCATAAACACACTCAACCGGTTGCTATTTGGTTGCCCACCAAGGAAATTAGGCTTGAACGCGTAATTGATATCCTCGAATGATGTTTGCCTCTTCTAGGATTAATTTGTTGATTAAAGGGACCCGAGCTAAATGGTTTGTAGGATTGAACAAGACTTGAAGAAGAAAGACACTTAAGAACTTGTGTTTTTTTCCAAAAACTTGAAGATCACTTTAATAGTTTGAATATGTATATTAGAACTGGAAATCTCTTTATAATATGGACAGAATAATGATAACTTGTTTCAATTGTGTTTAGAAATGAAAGCTATCTCCTATACATAGTTTTCAATCAATAAACCACGAAAAAGCTCCAATTTATTCATGAAAAGTAGAGATTTTTCATAAAAAGTCGCCAAAAAAAACCAGAAAACTAGCCCTCAACGGCTAGTTTTTAACCCTATGCGTACACATAGTATAATCCAGCGTACACTTGGTAGAAGCATTTTCGCTTATGTTTTCTAAAATAGGGGTCATGCGTACACCTGAAAAGAAGCCCATTCATACACATGGGTATATATTTTCCCTATCACCAATTTGTCCGTTCATTAGTTGGGCCAATTGACCACCATCTAATCCATTATTTGGCCCTAAAATATAATATTGAATAATGATTTTAACAATCCCCCACTTGTTCAAAATCATATTGAATATAAATTCAAACCAGAAATACTTATGCACAAGGATTAGATATCTTTCAATTTGAATCTAACTATAGTATAATTCTCAAAAGGTATCATCGAAATTCCAGATAACATGATAGCTTTAAACCAATTATTCCTTGTTATAATGCCAGTGAAAACACACACACACGTGTCATGTGTTCACAATTTCCTCAAACTTAATTAGCACTAATATGGCCTTACGCTCATTCTATTTGTTGAACTTTTAAGATAGAAACTCCAATTCTCCATTGAGGTAGCACCACCTTGAAGTTCATCTAAGTGAAGTTATTCTAGTATCTTTGTTACTTTTAAAGATACTTATATAGTGCTGAACTTTAATAAGAGCTTTAAAATTCAACCCTCATTTAAGTAACAACTAGCATTATATAATTAGCATATGATTATTACGGAAATTATAATGCTAAAAACTATCCAATTATCAAATGATTTTTTATTATCATTTGAACCCATGGATAATCGTTTTAGTAATGATAGGTTGAGTTGTCATCATTGGTGAATTTTTTTAGTTTAGGATTTTCAACCCTATACTACTCGATGTAGATATTACTAAATCTCTATTAATATATTTAGTTAAAAGATCCACTAGATTCTCAATTTACTTAACGTAATTTAGAGAAATTATTCAACATTTGATTAACTTCCTTACGTAGTCGTGTCTTAGACTCACCTGTCTAGACTTCCCATTGTATAAGACATTGTATGCTTTAACTAATTTGGTTTAACTATCACACATGATAGATATCAAAGATATATTCTTCGGTCCTAAAGGTATCTCATATAGTAAATCCTTAAGCCACTTAGGTTCTTCCCCTGATAATGTTGCGAATTTAGACTCCATAGTTAAATGTGCTGTGCATATTTGTTTTTTAGATTTACAAGAAAATGCACATCCTCCAAGAGTGAACACCCAACCCAAAGTAGATTTACGTTCACTAGTGCTAGATATGCAACTAGTATCAGTAAATCCTTCTAATATAACTGGGAATTTAGAGTATTGTAGACCTAAGTTTTTTGTTTTCTTTAAGTGACCAAGAACTCTCCCAATGACCTTCCAAAATTCCTTTCTAGGATTACTAGTAACCTACTAGGTTTATTAATTACAAATACTATGTCCGGTCTTGTGCATTGAATTGCATATATAAGACTCCCTATAATACTTGCATATTTGAATTGAGCAATGGCTCTTCCATCATTCTTTATAAGTTCAAAAATTGGATTAATATGGGTGCTCTACTCTTTTATGTTCAAATGTCTGAATTTATTTGTCACATTCTCAATGTATTGTGATTGACTCAAATAGTAACCCCTACTAGTTTTAATAACTCTGATACCCAAAATGGTATCAACTTGTCCAATATCATTCATTTTGTACGTGGAAGATAGAAACCTCTTCATTTTTTTATTCTATCTATGTGATTACTCAAAACCAATGTGTCATCAATGTATAAGCAAATAAATATAACACAATTATTACATAATTTGGAATATGGCATTTATCTATACTATTATATTTGAAATCAAATGAAATAACCGCTAAGTCAAATTTCTCATGCCATTTCTTAGCTACTTGTTTCAAACCATATAATGATTTTACTAACTTGCTTACCTTGTGTTCATTTTCGAGTAAAATAAATCCTTTAGTTGTTCCGTATAAACCTCATCATCGATATCCTTATTTAGGAATGTTGTTTTAACATCTATTTGATGAACATGCAAGTTATATATGGACGCTAATGTGAATAATATCCTAATTGATGTTATTCTAGTTATCTGTATTTGTATCGAAATAATTTATTCCTTCCTTTGTTGATAACCTTAAGCTATTAATCTAGCTCTAAAGTTATTAAGAGAACCATATAAATTATATTTTCTCCCAAACACCCATTTACAACAATTAGGTTTAGACTCAGTCGGTAAATCGACAAGTTTCCACGCGTTGTTTGACATAATTGAATCCGTTTCATTTTTAGTTGCATCCTTCCAAAAGATATTATCACGAGAAGCAATAGCTCTCTATAGGTTTTAGGATCAGTTTTGACTTGTAGAACCAAATGTGTTGTTCTTAAAATATTTTTCTCATTTCTCTCTACAAAGTAAAGTAAAATAAGCTGAGAATCAATTTCATACAATCCTAAAATCTTCTCTATCCGAGTTCTTTTGTTTCTTCGAGGTTCACTAGATTAATTAACATCTTTAAAAGATGTTTCATCTTGTGTTCCACTAGAGTTAGGAATCTCTTTATGAGTTTCCCTTAATTCATTATCCGAATATAGTAAATTCTCAAAGAACTCCACATCATTTAATTCAATTATCACATTGGTCTACAAATTCAGTAATCTATATGATTTACTATTATTAGGATATCCAACAAAGACACATTTGATACCTGTTAGACCCAACTTTTTCCTTTTAGGGTCCATGTTCTTATATTATGCAAGAGACCCCCATACTCTGAAGTATTCAATGTTTGATTTTCTTTCTTTCTACAATTCATAAGGTAAAATCTTTGTAAATTTTGAAAAAAAAAAATTCTATTTAATACGTGCATTAAACAAAACTTCACCCTTTAAGTTAAAAGGCAACTATGTTAACATGAGATTGATCATTTTTACTAATGTTCTATTTTTTCTTTCAGCCAAAACATTTTGTTTTGGCGTCTTAAGTGCAGAGCATTGATGTACTATACCTTGTTCACAAAATGAACAAAAATCACTACAAAAGTTTTCTCATCCTCTATCACTTCTAAGTGTTTTTATGTTCTTATTTAAGTGATTCTCATCTTCATTTTTCTATGTTTTAAATATTTCAAATGCTTCATGTTTAGGTTTGAATAAATAAACATAAGTATACTTATAGTGATCATCCATAAAGGTAATAAAATACATATTTCTTCCTTTAGTTAACATACCATTAAGTTCACATGTGTCTGAATGAATAAGTTCTAAAATTTGAGAAGTCATATTCACACTTTGATAAGGTTTCTTAATCATTTTAGATTTTACACATGTTTTACATTTATAAGTACCATTCGCATTGCATGAAATCATATCACATTTAAGCATTCGTTTCATTGTACTAACTCTTATGTGACATAATCTAACATGTCATAAAGTAAATGAATCAATCAAGTAAGCAAAATCAACTTTACTATTTAATAATATTGTCAACTATACACAATTTGACCATTCATTCACTTGAATAGCATTTTTCAACAAATTTTCCATTTGGGATAATATAAGTTTTTCAGACTCATAAACACTTTTGATACTCGATTTTCCTAATAAATCTCCACACACTAAGCTTATGTTCATTTCAAGAACATGTAGTACATTTTTAAAGTAATGATTTTTTCGAAAAATGAGATGATATCAACGTTTCCTTTCCTTACCATTTTCGAGCGGCTTTCATTTTCCATTTCTATCTCTTGCTCTCCATTTGATCCATGATAAGTCTTGAAAAGTGACTTAACATGTATCATCACACCATCAATCGGGGACTTTGCCCTTGATAGTATTGATTTCACTCATGGTAGCTACAATACTATTCCTTTGCAAAATATCCGGGTTTTCCACACACAAAATAATCTCCCTTGGGTTTCTTCTTAAACTTGTTAAAGCTTTTAGAAGGTTTACTCGTTTGATTCTTTGGATGGCTCGATCTTTTAAACGGCATTGGCTTGTTTGATTCTTTGGATGGCTCGATCTTTTAAACGGCATTGGCTTTTGATGTGCCTTCATAATAGTTTTCACTATTATCCCTTGCCTTTGATTCTTCCTCAATTTGGAAATGTATCCGAACTTGTTCCCAAGATTAATCTTCAAAACTATAAAGAATCTTCTTTCGATCTAGTTTTCAAGTCCACTGGAGTTTAGCAATAATTGCTCCCACTTGGAAAGATTTCGGAAGTTCAATTTTGACCACCTTTAGTTTGTTGACGAGTACTTGTAATTCGAGCACTTGGGACAGAAATGGAATGTTTTCAAGACACTTAAAATCGAAATACCTCAATATTAAGAAATTATTTGTACCTTCTTCTTCGACTTAGTATTTGTTCTCTAATGCATCCCAACTATCGTTTGTCGAGAATGTGTTGGTGCATAGAACATACAACCAGTCGGATAGTGCGTTGAGTATGTGACTGTGACAAATTAATTCATCTTCTAGACGCTTTTGCCTTTCATCTCTTACGGCACTGATATCTCCATTTGTTGCTTCTGGTAGTGGTGCCAATTTCGGATCAAAGATGTTGAAAATCTTCAATGCCGTGAGAAGGAACTTCAACGTATCTTGAAATTAAGTGAAATTTGTTCCGTTGAATTGATCCAAGCAAACAAGGTCTTGATTCATGAGTTTGATAGTAGTCATAATAGTTTTGTTCTCCATAATTATTGTTTGAGATTGTTAGAATAAATTTCCAGAAAGAATGGGGGAGAAGAGACAATAACAAGTGGCAAAACACCTAAAAGACATCGAAATCAGGCTTGAATGCGTAATAGCTGTCCTCAAACGACATTTATTTCCTCTAGGATTAATTTGGTATTTAAAGGGACCCATGACAAATGGTTTGTAGGATTAAATAAACCTTGAAGAAGACAGACACTTGAGAACTTGTGTTATCTTCCAAAAACTTAAAGAACACTTTGATAGATTATATATGTATATAAGAATTGGAAATCTCTTTATAATATGGAATGAATAATGATAACTTGTTTCAATTGTGTTTAGGAATCCTATATATAGTTTCTAATCAATACACCACGAAAATGGTCCAATTTATTATGAAAAGTAGAGATTTTTCATGAAAAGTCGCCAAAAAAAAAAAAACTAGAAAACCACCTCTCAACGGCTAGTTTTTAAACCTATGTGTATGCATAGTATTGTAAAAGTATTTTTGATTCTTTTTTCTAAAATAAGGGTCATGATTAAAATATGTGTACGCGTGCATATATATTTTCCCTATCACCAATTCATTCTATTCATTAGTTGGGCAAATTAACCACCATTTAATCCATTATTAGGCCCAAAATATAATATCGAACAATGATTATAACAGATTCAACATGAAACACAAGTTCTTCATGTCACAAATCAAGATATAATTAAAACTGTCATTTGAGAAACAAGTTACACCAACAAATAGCACATATAAGCCTAGGAAGAAAAATATGCCACAGTAAAGAAAGCAAAGATGCAAGTTCATCTTCATGTAGATACAATTTCTGAGTGGATAGGCAGAGTTGGTGGTGGTTCAGGGTCCTTTGGTAATTTTCACACTTATTTCTTTTCCTTTTTCTATCCTTGATTTTCAACATTGCAGGGTTGCTGCATACATTTGGTTGCTATGTAGAGAAAATGGATGATGGAGGAATGGTTTTTTCCATTTTCCTTTACATTATCTTTTAAATAAAAGACGTAGCTTGAGTAAATAAAAAATGACAAATTATAGATAGTCGACCTTTTCTATGAAAACAATCCAAATCAAGGTTGATTTCTCCCTTACCTAAAATGGGGGGAGTAATATGCCAAGACTTACAACAGCAGGCAATAATTTTTATTTTCTTCTTTTTCTAAACCTTAATTATGTACATTTCATCAAAGCCTTTGATTAACATAGTTAAAGAGCTACTCCAGACCATTGAGAATGATATGTACATCTACTATTGTAAGAAAACCTTACAATATTTTCAGTATATGAAAGGAAAAATCTTATTGATTATTAACCCCATTTGAAGCACAATAATGAAGAGCAGAACATTGAAATATATAATATAAAGAGAAATAAAAATTACGAGGTAATAGTTAACGCACAAATCCCTTCTCCCCTCATCCTTGACCATGGTTCATACAGAATGTTGGAGTCTTTGTAACCCTTTAGCATTATCTCTTCAACAAGTTTATCAGCAGTAACATGATGATAAAGGACCATGCTTTTGATTAATGGAGTGATTTTTGAATACCATAACAAATAATTGATGTTGATCAGCTCGACAGAGATCAAGCTAGTAAATTGGTAAAAAGACTGAATGGACAGTTGTTGGGTGTTGAGGTTGTCATGGTTAAGGGTTGCAGTTGTAAGATTTGATACCATGAAACTTTTCAGGAATTGATAATTTAAGCTGTGTATTCTGTTGAAATTGGTTAAGTATAAAACAATGGAAAAGTGAACCAAGGAAAAGTGACTTTTGTGTCAACTTCGATCAAATATTCGAACTTGATCTCATAGTCAAATTATAGAAATAAATGGACTAACTTGTTCTATTCATTGAGTAGATCGTTGTGATATATTTGAAATGACAAATCCAATTCCGGATGAATGAGAAATTGATGTTCAAATTTGTAAACGAAGAGACAAAAACTGGCTAAAAATTGTCCAACTCCATTGCTCGCACAGCGCTGTCAATCAAGCTACACGCAAGCGATAGACTCTCTGTTTTTACGGTCGAGCGACTCAAATGTGACAGACGAGCAACGGCAAAAGTTGCAACCTTTGGCAAAGATTGCTAAGTTATGAGGCATGTCTATTCATTCACAACCTCTCCTCTATAAATAAGACCATTGAAAGTCAATTACTTCATCCCAATGATATGCAATCATAACATAACATAGAATTTCATCTTTTTTTAGCCAAAACTCTGCATAAAAACTATTTTTTTTTTTCATTTCACCAAAAGGGAGTACACAAACCTATCTTTTTGTTCGTTGTTCTTGTGTTTTGGAGTGCTGCAAATACAAGAAGATAGTCGTTGTAGCTTGAGAGTTGATTGCATCATCCATAGGCACCGTTGTGGGGTAAAATCGACTCAAGGACAAAGATTTCAACTCTTGCCTCGATTTTGTATCCATTTCTCTTGGTGTTACTTTGACCTATACATTGGTGTTTTCTTTGGTGTTTTATTATTCAATTATTCACTGTTACTCTATCTAATTTTGATAAGGTTGGTAAGTTCAATTTTGGTTTTAAAGTCATCATTCAAATCAATCTTTTAATTCAACAATCTTAAGTCAATTTTTGAGTGATAACTTTGTATTTGATTTCGATTCGGTTAAACTGACTTTGTTTCGATTTAACTTCTTCTAGTATTTCTTGAATTTTGATTTTGTTGGTTTATTTTCTATTTTGTCTAAACATAAATGAATATGGTTAAAATATCGGCACTTCTTTGAATGATACATCGAATTTGAGAACTCAGGAAGGAGTTGTACCTAACTTGGTTCCTATCTTTATGAATTCTCCGGTTGTGGTTGCCCCTCCGATCGTTCATACAAATTCCGTTCTACATTGAGTGAAATTGGAGAAGTTCAGTGGGATTGATTTCAAGAGATGGCAACATAAAATGTTGTTGTATCTCACAACCTTAAATTTGGCAAAATTTATGAAAGAAGATGCTCCCACCGTGCAAGAAGTAGAAAATAATAGGGCATCATTGATAGCATTGGATGCTTGGAAATATTCAGACTTCTTATGCAATAACTACATATTGAATGTGTTTGACAACACATTATACAATGTGTATCGTTCCATTAAATCTGTAAAAGGAACCATGGGAGTTTTTGGAGAAGAAATAAAAGATTGAAGACGCTGGAACTAAGAATTTTATCATGGGAAAATTCATGGACTACAAAATGGTAGATTTTAAGACAATCATCACTCGAGTCCAAGAATTGCAGGTAATTTTCCATGACATTCACTCAGGGAACATGTCTCTAAGTGAATTATTTCAAGTGGCTCCAATTATCTAGAAACTTCAACCCTTGTGGAAGGACTTCAAGAATTATCTCAAGTATAAGTGCAAGAAAATGAATATTGAAGAACTCATTGTCTGGTTGAGAATTGAAGAAGATAATAGCTATTCGGACAAGCATGTTGAGAGTCATATCCCACAACCTAAGGCTAATGTGCTGGATTCAAATAATAAAAGCAAGAAATGAAGCATTCTATCGAACCTTCCAAGAAGAATGCAAAGAAGTTCAAGGCAAATTGTATGGATGTCAAAAAAATTCGACAAACCCGATACCTGCAGGGTCCCTCCCCTAACGGGGCTGGTATTACCCACTTAATCGGGTATTCGGGGCGGTGACGGGTAATAGGTGCCCCGCCCAGTTTTATTTTTTTGTTTTAGAATTCAATACTTTAAATG
>CAIGRP010125119.1:0-22714 GCA_903798385.1 Fraxinus cuspidata | reverse complement strand
TTTTTTTTTTTTTTTTTTTTGGCCCTATGGCCCTCTTGTTTTTGGCTGAGAGAGTTTGGTATTTAAAAAGTTTGAGCCTTTTTTTTGTTTTTGGACTTTTAGTTTTGTCCTTTTGTTTTGGCCATTTCTTCTCGGCTTTCTGTTTCTGTTCTCTTTTTTAATATATTTATGAATTTGAAGAAAGCAACAAGAATTAAGAAGATTAACATTTCAATTTTTCGACCATGTAACCTAAGAACTTGCCTGAACTTATTGCAAATGATAGTTGAGGGGATTAAGCTTCATTTAATATTTTATAAGGATCTCAAACAATTCTGACAAATGTTGGATGTTGTCTATAGCAATGATGCTTTTCACTAGCATATCATCCACATAAACCTCCATGGACTTGAAAATTTGTTGGGCGAACATGGAGTTCAAGAGACTTTGGTATGTTGCTTCGGCGTTCTTGAGACCAAATGGCATCATTAGGTAGCAATACAGACCACGATTTGTTATGAATGAAGTATCTTCTTGGTCCCGTTTAAACATGGAGATTTAATTGTATCCGGAATAGGCATCTTTGAAACTAGCAATTTATGGCCGATAGTGGCATCAACCATTTGATCAATCATTAGGAGATGAAAGTTCTTTTTGGGACAAGCTTTGTTGAGGTCAATAAAGTCTATGAAAACCGTCTAATCTCCATTTTTTTTCTTACTAAGTATTGGATTGGCAACCCTTTTGGGGTAGATGATCTCTTCAATAAATCCATTGCTTAGTAATTTTTCCAGTTCCTTGTGCAATGCTTCATATCTTTCAGCATTTAGGAGTCTCCATTATTGCTACTTAGGTCAAATTAAAGGATCAATGTTTACATCCAGATTATGACTGTGGAATTCCAAAATCTTAGATCTAAGTGGTTATCTTAGGTCGTATCCGATCTGTAGTTACTTTGGAGATACGTCCGAACTGACCTGAACCTTGTCCAATTTCTCTATAGGTTTTTTCCCTAGTTATTGAGTTCGATTCTAGGATCTAGCGAATCGAGGTCGAGCTCTACCTAGTAAACCATGTTCACTCTGTGCTGAGTTGAAGTAAGTTGAGTTCTCTGTCTAATAGGGTAGTGTACGATACGACATTTTCTGCAACCTCCTTGTATTCTTTGATTTTCCTGCTCATAAGAAGTTGGAAATTTGATTGAATAATGGTACATGGAAACAACTGCTCTTAAGTCAAAGAGTACGGGTTGTCCTATAATGGTGTCGTGGGCGAAATGGAGTCTAGAACTACAAACTCAAATGCAACCATTGTCTTTCGAGAAATCTCACCAACCTCCACAGTAAGTTTGATCTTTCCATTTGGCATCATTAGATCTCCATTTAATCTAAGGATTAGGTTTGAGTACCGTTGCAAGAAATATAATGGAATTCCCATCCATTTTAAAGTGTTAACATAGAGGATGTTGAGAGAGCTTCATGTGTCTACCAGTACTTTGGGTATACTTGCGCTAGAAATAGGTAGAGCTACCATTAGAACATTCGAATAAGGATGCGAGTCTGCTCAAATACGTCAAAGGACAAATGATCTTCATCGAGTTTTTTTTGGTGTTTATTCGTAATGCCAATTTGATTAGGTCAGCTGAAATATGTCCTTTCAGTCTAGCTCCTTGAGATCGGTCGATTTGACTTTTTGGAAACATATGCACTCGTGAACTAGGAGGTCATTGTTCTAAGATTTGGTCTTAGGTTGATCTCTTTGCACCACGCCTACTTTATCTGGAGTGGAAAACTTCATGCAGTAATGGTAAATTGATATGGCAGCCCTTTCCTAAGATGGTGTTGAAATTAGATGGTAGGTATTTAACTACCACAAAATTAGCAATGATTTTTATTTATCAAGGTACATCTTCTAGTTCAACAATCAAGGTGATATGACCTCGGGTGTCAATGGGATCGCCTATAAAGCCTTGCAGTCTACTTTGATGAGGCCGATTCCAGTAATAGGCATGGTGATCACCAAGGCGTCACTTTGATTTTGCATAATACATTCTTCAGAAAAGCTAGACCATTAAGGGAATTGAGCAACTGTAAGTTTAGACTTATATCCTCACCTCATAGTTCTACCAGACGTGGGTGTCTCTAGCTCACTTTCTACGTTCTCTTCTTGAACTTTCTACATGTTGGTTTTCTCCTATCAACATCCTTCTCAACCTTAATTGAGGATTTTTTTGCTAACAGTCTTGGAAGGACAAGTTGTAGGTTAGCCTTCTAAGATAGCTGAGGTGGTTGCACAGAGAGTGCCTGAGTCGTCTCTCCTGTCTTAGGTACAAACTCTTTCAATTGACCTCGTCTGATGAAGACTTCAACTAGTTCTTTTAGATCTCAACAATCATCAGTGTTGTGACCCGTCGATCTGTGGTACCAACAATATCTATTTTGATTAGATCCCTCAATACTTTTCTTCAAGGAGAGAGGTCTGCAAAAGATCTCTTTTATCTCCTACCTGTATAAATACCCTTTCTAAAGATGTGTTCTAAGGGTGATACTGTTGAAACCTTTTTAGGTCTGGGCAAGGTCAATCTATCTTTCTTTTATCTTTTCTCATTTCTGGTACAGACCTCTTCTCTATTTGTTTGTCCTTCATTTAAGCCAAATTGCAGTTCCACTTTTCCCTCTCGTGATTCAAAGTTTCTTCTTTAGCTCTTATGTGTTTTTTAGCTTGGTTCAGTAACTCATGTTAAGTTTTAGATCCATCTTTGTATAGAGACCACCAAAACCTCTTTCTAGGCCAGAGTCCGAACAAAACTGCCATGATGGTTGCATTTTCAGACATATTTTCTGCCTCTATGGATTTCTTGTTAAACATAATGAAATAGCTTTTGAGAGATTTTCTTTGCCTTTGCTTAATGCTCACCTAACATTCTTTAGGCGTAGTTCTGGCCCCAGAGCCCATTAACTGGGGCAAAAAGCAATAGCTAGGTCATTCCAGTTTTTAAAAGACCTCTGGGGTAACTTCCTAAACCATCTTCGGGCTTTATTCTCTAACTTTAAGGGGCAAGCTCAGCACATGATGACGTTACTAGCCCCTTATAGATCCTTGTCAAAGTGGTTAAGAGGGTCTCTTTTTACGTAAGTTACAGAGGATATACTCAGGCAGTAATTTAGTAAGTATATCCTCTATGAAAGGAGAATGACGGCTAGTGAAGTATTCATCCATAGTGCCTTTATGTTTGGCTTCTAAGTCAGCAATGGGTTTCTTCAGTGCACTTCTCACTTTTTAAGGGATCTTTTTTACTAAGTCTGGTCTGTTCACCCCTAGGTGTTAGTGAACATTGGGTACATAACCTATCAAATACACTTTCAGCCTTTTTCGTAGTCTGGTTTGTTGTCAGAGGATGACTTTTTACTTCATCGGTTTTACTTTTGGAGGATTCTCTCCCTAAGAATTGTAAACTTCTTTTGATAAGAGGTTGCCCAACTCCCTCTCTTGTCGAAGATTCCACTTTGATTTTGACCAAAGGAAAAGTGGTAGCATGCTTTCGTTCCATTCTGTTGGCAGTGTTAGTTAAACAGTTTATCACCCCCAATTGATTCGTTTTTCCTTTGGAAATTGCGTAGGACTTTGGTCTTATTAGGGTTGGTATGGGATTGATTTCTAGATGCTGAGCTATGATTCATGGTGGTATTTTATACAGAATGTATAGTGAACTTTCCTAAAAGATTATGTGGAAGTGTGGGATTTTTTTACAAGAATACCCTCCTTCTAGCTTCAAACTATTGATAGCTAAATATGTAATAAGATATATAGATGACTTTCATGAAAAGAAGGTGTTTTTTACTAAAGGAATTTAAGGAAAGTACATAATTTGCATAAAGGGAAATTATTATTGAAAATGAAATGTTTCTTTCAAAAGGTTCTTAACTCTCACCCTTCCTTTAGGAGGGGACAATCCCTATTTATAGGAGGGAATGCTACATCACTTGGCCGTCTCAAGTCATTTCAACTACAATGTTGTCTTACGAATGTGTGCCATTAACTAATGATCCAATGTTTTGATTGATTGTTAAGGTCGACCATGCAGATCATCATGATGTCTACGTTTCAACTATGGCACAAGTACTGATGACTTGACATTGAATAATCATTACTAACTCGTGATTGGTTCAAAATAGGTGCTGACCTCGCAACTACAACGTCTTACTGGGAATGGTTGGTGATGAGGTAGGGCAGTTGGCAGTATTTTAGTAATCATGATGTTCTCATAAAATACATCGGCCAATGTCCGAGCTTAAGCTTTCTCGGGCGTAGTTCGAGCTTATATCGCTTGACCTAGGCCTCGTGCTTCTTTTTCTAATAAAACTAAGGTTGGCCACCAAAAGAATATGTTGTTGAAAAGTTGTGATTCCAATTAAATCCCTCAATTGTGTAGGACTTTTATTCGATTTTGATAAACTCTTTAAGCAAAATGAAATAAGGATTTAGTATAGTTAGACAATTCAGGTAATTAATGATTTTTTTTTTTTCGTCATTTAGGAGTTATGAATAGTAAAATGAGGATTAAATGATAGTCTCTATGTAAATGTTCGTTCAGACTTATAGGTTGACTCTATTACTTTTTCAAGATATTGTATATTTACAATAGAAAATACACAACACTGAACCTAAGTCAAGGTTTTTGCAATTGAGGATTTTGATTGTGAAATATGAGGATTGAGTTGAAAAATTTGCGTGACTTTTTTATATGGACAGTGGGGTATATAAGATACGGGTAGGGGAGAAATATGAAAATGTGAATGCTTTAAAATAGAATTAAATTACTTGTAAACTCTTTGTATACATTAAATTTGACATTCCACGATGTATCAAAATCTGTGTCATTTTAAAATGTTAATGTTAATATCTAAAATGTTGTCACATTACAATAATGTCAAACTTGATGCACATATGATAAAATTGTTTAAAATATACGTTGATTGTGTTTTTGTTATATTGATTTACGTTGCCCTTGAAAATGTACTAACTTGAAAATTATGCATAGCTTCAAACATGATAATCTTAATTCAATGTATGTATGGCAAATATTTTTGTAGATTACAAATAGTGGGATGTATGGAATGTGTTGATAAAAAAAAGTAGATAAAAAGTTTTAAATTCTTCAAAATGTGAAGATAAAATAATGTTTGATCAACTTATAATTAATTTGAAAAAAGCACTTCCATATATCCTCTCAATAATGTCATCATAAGAAGAAAAAATTTAAATCTAACTCATAAAATCGAAATGTATTCGAAATACTTGGAAAAAAATTGAATAGTTCAATTAAGAAGATAATCTTTATTTATACTGATGCCTACTCAACTTGAATAGAGTATAAAAATAACCTGGTGAAGCATGCGACTTCAACTCGTGAAAGTTCCCAAGAAAATTCAAGAACGTACAAAAACATTTGACTTGTAATGGTGCATTATTCAAATTAAAATGGAGATTAAAAGACAATAATTATTATTATTTCAATAAATTATTACTCCTTTGACTATATTTGCATTTGCATATGAAAAATGTCGACATTATTTAACAGTTCATTTTTTTGGAAATATTATGTAGTCAATTTCCTCAAAAAAAAAAAAAAATATTCAACAGGTTTGAAACCCTTTTGCTAATAAAATAACAAGTTTATGTTCCAATATATACTCTCTTGGGATTCAATAGATTCATTTTTATACTCGAAATTAAATTCACATAATGGGGGGAAGGAGTTTATTGACAGTTAATATATATTGTCATATACAGGTAGAAATCAGAATGATGAAAAGGAAACTGATTTCCACAGGATTTCAAGATTTTCAAAGATTCCATATGTTCATAATTCTTTATGAACTCAGTTCATGAATCTGTTTGCAAAACCCGATTTCCAGAATGAATCATGCACCAAATGATTAAGATCCCAAGATTTTCTAAGTTGGATTATTCCCAATAGTGATTAGAAAAGTACAATAAGAAAGGTGCAAAAATTTGAAAAAAAAAAAAAAAATAGACATCAGAAATTCCATTTTTCACTTTCCAGCTTTTTGTCTAATACTATACAATTAAACTTTCGCAACTTGCAACTGCTACAACTCTACGTGAAGTAAAATCAAAAGAAAAATACACCAAAAAGCATAGAAAAAGAAATGTTACAAGGCATTGATAACCCTTTGTTTCTTGCTACTGCACTCTAATGTCAAAACACCCATTTCTCTAAACCTCTTATTACCATAGCAACTACCATTACTTGGTACCTCGAATATGTTTACGCCAAATAGTCTTACCATTGGAACTGGCTGGCTCGATATCCCAGCAATCGATCCATTCCCCGCCTTCGAATCGATGTAAAGCTGCTTATCCAGTCCGGTCGAACGCTGAAAACTCACAATGTCACCAGCCCGCAAGCCCTTTTCCTTCACAAACCTACTCCACCCCTTTGTTAGCACGTAGCTTTGGCTACTATTCCAATAAGAATATCGAAATCTCCACACTTTTCCACCCATATCTTCAAAATTCAACAGAAAACCATTGGAATTGTTTTCACTTGGCAAAGGGAAGTGTTTTTCTGCATGTTGCTTAGGTATAACCAGCCGGTTTAGCTTCCCGACATCGCTAGGGGTTACGGCCTTCTCGAATAGCTGTTCTCGGACATTTCGCGCTCTTTCGGCACCAAATGAGGTGAAAAGCCCGGCAGCCCGGTTGCCATTATCGCCTATGCCACCATAGTTTCTTTTCTTGCTTTGCTCGAGCTCGTCACTGTATGTATGTTTACGAAGCATGTCGACAATCTCAGGCTTGGAATGTGCATTCAAGAAGATAGATTCTATTTCGTCTTCCTTAGTTTGAGACAATGGTTTGAAGTTCGTGACGGCGTCGCCACCGCGAAACCGTTGTGCGGCTATATCGTACGCTCTCGCAGCCTCTTCTTCTTCATTGAAAGTGCCTAACCAAACTCTTTGGTGCTTTTCGTAGATTTGTGCCCCCCACCTACCATTAGGCTGAGGGACTACACCTTTGAACCTCGAAGATGGGAGCTTCCGGCCGGACTCGGTGTCGGCTCCGATTTCGGCATCTATTACCACACTTGTGCCACTTCCGACACGGCACAAACATTCTGGTGACTTAGTCACCGGCAACGTTAACGTGGACGTCGGCGCAATCGACATAGAATTATCACTAGTTGTGCTTTCATCTATGGAACTTCTATCCATTTTTCTATAATTCGAGGTAAAGTTAAGGATAAATCAAGTGTTAGTGATGACAAAGTGAAGGAAGAAATAGGGTGAGACAGAATACTAGTAGTTTTAATTATGTAATGAGTTTTCCATAAAAGGGATGGATATATATAGGAGCCGCCCCAAGTTTATGTGTCAAATATAATAAATTATACAGTTGTCACAAATTTTGTAGATTTGGAAAAATGGAGATGTGGGTCAGCCCTATAGATGGTAAGCAACTAGGAAGATTCAAGCACACGCATAATCACTAACGAACAAGATTAGACAACACGGTAAACATACCAGTTTATGCCCTTCTTTCAGCCCGTTTTGAGAGAAAGTTGCATTTTTTAATAGTGATTTTTGAAGAATGCGTGGTTAAAAATGAAGATTTGTTTTTTATATATATGTAAGATATTATTTATTATAGAATGTGTGGTTGAATATGAATTTTGAAAAAATAAGTTTTTGATAAAATGTGGCTTAAACAAGGATTCAGCTTTTTCTCTAAAAATGTTCTATCTACCTAGAATAAGCAATAATAGCATTAGGAAGTAAGTGTATTGTGGAATGTCGATAATTTTTTACACTACCTAGTACAACAAATTATAGCTCAGCCTTAGTACGGTTCCATTTAACATAGCTTTTGAAAAATTAAAAGGAGCTTTTGAAATTTTTGAACTAGTTTGACTAATTTTTTTAAAATACTTTTGGTACTTAAAAGAGCTTTTAGAAGATCCTGCTCCAACTTGACTTCCTCTGAAAACACTTCCGCGATAAAAAGCTCTTTCAAAACCTAGTTTCCAAATAAAAAAAAAAATTTAAGATAAGTTTCTCCAAAAATTCTTCGACAAGTAAAAATAAAAGTCATGTCAAATTAATCCTACGTATTTGACACCTCTGCATATAATCTCTTCTTATCAATGAGAAAAAGCCAACACATTAACATCTGGTCATCTTCTCATTCTTCACATCAACACATTTACAAGTTCGGGATAACAAACTTAAATCACACAAAATGAGCGTTAAGATGCTTATTGTGTGTGTTTGGGCCTGGACGAGGACGAGGACGACGACGTGGATGGTGTAGATAATGAACAAGTTGATGGGATTCACACGAGGGTGGACCAGATTTTTCAGTAAGTTCATCCCCCCTGATATTTGCTGCTACTGCTGCGTCTACCACTATGACGAGGCTGTGATGGGCCAATTTTAACTAGGGATGGATGGACTTAAAGACAAATCTCATCCAACAACGTGTTCCCATAATTATTACCTGGCATTTTCTCATTCGTCCACTTCTCCCCATGTTTGTCTTATTGGTTTGGTTCACCTTAATATCTCTGAAAACATAAAATCTGGTAATCCCAATATTTCCACCTAAGAACATTGACAATTTCAATTCAATTTGACGTTTCTTTGTCTTTTTTCAACTGATTAAATAATGATCTTTGAAATTTACATCATCCAAAGGTTTTCAAATTCCAATAGTCACTATAATTTCAATATTATTTCTTAATATTCACTAAATATAAGAAAAAAAAAAACCTAAAAAATAGTCACCTCACTTTCAAAGTTTATCTCATTTCATCTGAAAATTAATGATTTTGTTGACATAACCATCGAATCAATAAATTTTCAAATGTTATGGAGTAACTGATAGAAAATAATATTAAATATAATTCATTTGACTATTGAAAAACAACTATGAAAGTACACAATAACTATTCGAAATTTTTTTTTAAAAGTTCACTATTGAAAAACATTGAAATTTTTTTAGCCACAACTATACTATAATTACTGTACTAAAGGTTTTTTTATTTTTATTTATTTATTTATTTTATATAGATTGAACCACTCTAGGATTTAATTTATTAAAATATTTAAGAGGAGGGTTTAACCTAGTCTTCTGTTTAACGTGCAATAAAAGAACTACATTTTATGGACCCTAATTATAATAGTCATCATACTCAAAGATAGTGTCTATATGGATTATATTCACATTTTTCGTCTTTATTGTTTGTTTGAGTTTCGTTATATGAGATTATAATGAAAATCAATAATATGTTTCACAAAATATATAGACTAATAACAATTATAAAAATATGTGATTAAAATTCATTTAAATTCAAATTTTAAAGAAATTATAATGAACCCAAATAAGCACACAATGACGTTGGGTTATCTTCCCATCTAAAATGAGTCGGAGACCATAAATATTTTGTGGCCTAGCTAACCTAAGACCTATAGGCTCATAGGCTATACTATTCTCAATAATAAAATGGGAAATTTGCAATGTTTGTCAATTGAAAAGTATATAATTTTGATAATTCCTACAAATATGACCGAATTTGGTACCAAATTACTAGTTATACCATCAATGAAAAATGAAGCACTTTTTTTTTTCAATTTGTCACGAATTTTGAGAAAACCAAGTTGTTATTCTTGACATTTTATGACGTTCCCGACATTTTGAAAATTGTTATAGATATTTGGACCTTATTTATCTTGACATTGACACTTCATTTGTTTAGAACGAGATTTCGTTTAGAACATGAGAATTCTCTACATTTCATAATGTTCTTGACATTTTAAATGTATTTCTCGACATTTCATAAATGTTTTATTTACCCACTCATAGGAAGAAATGATAATTTAATGCATGATTAACGTGGTATTTTTAAAATAAGTGGTATAGATTATGTGTCAAATTATTATTTGTCAATATAATTTTTAATTATATAAATAATTTTGTCTTCATTGTGGAATATAAAATTGTTATTTAGAGTATTTTGATCTATATTATAGTAAAATGGATGCTGAAAAAAATTTCGACATTTTTACAAATAATTACGTAAATGTGGACATTTTTTGCCATTTCTTCTAATATAAAAGTAGAGAGTGATCCTGTACGGAGAGTACACGGTCTATATGGGCCCCACTTGCAAGTTGAGAATAAATCAATGGCTTAAAGACTGAGGGTCTATTATTCTTGCAATTTCGTTATTGTGGGTCCCAATCCGAGATTCGTTTCGATTTATTATTTGAATTCCAATTAGATTTGCATGTTTTTAATTGGTAAATAGTACAAACTATTATTGAAAATTGATAATTTTGACAGTAATTATTTAATTGGTATTTTAAAATAACAATTGTTACGCTTTGGTTTCGAGGCCCCAGTCCAAGTGTCACGTCGCAAAACATGTGAAAAGGAAGTCAACAAATACACAATTGGTCAAATACAGAAAGTCAAACAAAGGCTGAAGCTCCTACGCCGAAGCACTGCGTAAATGGCTGAAACTTTTAAGCAGAAGCGCTACGTAAGAAATCAAAGAAGAAGCCAAAACTCTTCACACAGAAGACCACTAACACGAAGCTCCCTCCGACCGAAGGCCTCATTTCATCTGAAGTCTCTGAAGCTGAAGCTGTCTCTTACAAGATTTGTAAGCAACTTTTAGGAATAATTGATGTAACGTTTGTAATAAAAAATATTGGGTGTGTCAACCTAATGTATAGAGCGGCTAACCCATTGTCAATATATATGTATGATAAACTTAGTTATGTGAAGCTTCTGTCAATGAGATGAGATCACGTGGTTCTGATCCATCGATCACCACGTTGGCCAAAAATTTATAAATATGTGGTCTTTGTAAATTGTAAAAGATGTTTTCGAATATAGATTATAACATACAAGAATATACTAAAAAAAATACTCTTATCTTCTTGTTTGTTCTACATTTGTGATTTTAGATCTTAGGTTATCGACCCTTAGTTGGTGATTGTTTGTTAGTGCAATCATCTTAGTCACTATCGTCGGTGCTCGAATACTTTTGTTTCGCATCGTACAACACCTCCCACGTTCACGTGCTTCCCTTCTCCACCGATTTTCCGATTAAAACACGCCAGAACTTGTTTAAGTTGGCGTAAGTGGGCCAGTCATCTGTTATATACGTTAGCGATACGAAAAACGAGGTCAACAAAGTGACGTCATCTGTTGGAAACCACACATTTAACCACGAAAAATTTGTGAGAAAATGAAAGTCGGAAGCAACTCTTACTATGAAGTGAATATCAAGCATTTGAAAAAAAATGAGCTTTCTTGAAGAAAGAAATAATGAGAAAGATCAAGATAAACCATTTGATTGGAAGCTAGTCCAATCCTTGAAAAAATGAATATCATTCGGTAGGAAGAAGTTTATTATCATGAGTTCTAACAATGAAGAATCCGCACCTCGAAGAGCTAGGGAATACCCTGAAGAAGGAGAACCCTCGCATGTTGTCTCAACTACTCGCTATCGACCTCAGAAACAGTACAAACAAAGTAGGTCTAGAATAGCTGCTAGGCTCACTAGGGAGGTGGCCACAATGGCCGCTAACATGAAAAGCATAACCCAGCAGAACATAGCCATGAATGAACTGTTAAGGAACAAGTTGGGCCAAGGAGGATACAAAGTTCCTCCATATGTAGCCCAAGGAAATGCATTTCACAAGGAAACTACTACCACGATGAAGAGGAGGTCAAGAGCCGAATGGCTGACTACCAACATTACGCAAGGGAAGAATCTCTTTAGGAAATGGAAGTTGGGGTTAGTATATCCATCAACTATGCCACCAACTGACCCACAGAGGTCCCATTCAACTTTCCTCCAAATTAAAACCCGAAAGACATGCCCAAGAGGACTGTAAGTGTCTTTTGATATACTGAGCCCAGAGCTACCTAGAAACAGGCAGGCTCAACCTCCCCATGTATCTAGAAATAAGCAGCGAGTACCTCCTCGATTTCAAAGACAAGGGGAACCAGTTTATAACGATGTATCTCTGAATCCTCTCCCTATAAATAGGCATGAGAGGAGAGCGGAACAGGCCAGGATCCAAGCAGAACCTTCCCAACCACCTCCAAAAACTCGAGTTAGGGAAGATAAAGATTCAGACGAACCGCAAAGGTCCAGTGATCTTGATGACAATGATGACAATCTTCCATTTTCGCAAGGGATTAGGAACGCCCCTATACTGAACCACTTCATGCTCCCTAAAATTCCCAAGTATGATGGAAAAGATGATCCTGCGAAGCACCTCAATAGCTTCAAGACTCACATGAGCCTGAGAGGAGCTACCCCCACCATGAAGTGTAGAGCATTCCACTTGACCCGAAGTGGAGCACCTACAATATAGTATACCAGACTTCCAAAAGGAAGCATCCAAAGTTGGCCAGACTTCAAGAAAACCTTCCTTAAGCGCTTTGCAACAAACAAGGAAGGTAAATGGCCCATATAGTGTCTACAAGACATGAGACAACAACAAGGTGAGTCATTGAATAGCTTTCTATCTCGTTTCACCGATGAAATGACCTATTATGTGCAAATGATAGATAGGAAAGCTTTGACAGCCCTAAGAGGAAGACTGGACATGAACTCTCTCTTTTAGATAGATGTGTAAAACAAAGACCCTACCAATTATGACGTTTTACTAGAAATGATAAGATGAAAGATCATCAATGAAAAATGGAGAAATCACAGGAATAGGGTAAACCAAGGACTCTCACTTGCTCAAATGCAAAGAGGAAGAGGCTCATCATTTAATCCAAGACAAGCGTTGGTTGCGGTGACATAAAGTGCAGTGAATACTTTGGCTTAAGGGAAAGTGAATCCTAGTACTAAATAAACCAAGGCAGACCTTACCAACGATTCTCCCAAATGGGAGAGATAAAGAACGAGGCGTTGAACCTAGAAATAGGGGCGAAGGGCCCCTCTATTGTACATACCACCACTCTTCTAGCTACAACACTGATGGCTGTAAGGATATTACAATTCACACACAGAACAATAATCAATGGAGACATAGGCGCATTCGAAAAGACGCTCCTCTTAGGTAGAACCAACAGCTTATGAATGATGAGCCGAGGAGTCCCAATAGAGACGAAGTCCCTCGAAAGAGAGACAGTGATGGGAAAAGACCTAGGGACGGTCAAAGACAGAGAAAGAGCCCCCCAAATAATGCTAGTCATGAACCCATCAAGAAATTGACACGATTTTTGCAAGCTCATATATTGCGGGAGAATCCAAAAACTCCCAAAGAAACTATGCTAAGGAAGCAGAGACCTCTTAGTGGCGAGCTTCATAGTTAACAACAATCGATCCTCAACCGAGAGAGGGGTTCAACCTATAATATTCACCCAAGATAACGCAGTTGGTGTACACTATCCACATTGTGATGCCCTAGTGGTGAGGTCGTTGTAGCCCGCAATGACCTAAAAGGATGTTAGTGGATAATGGAAGCTCTGTCAACATAATCTTTGGCACTACCTTTGATAAAATAGAGGTTGACCACGAGTTGACCTCAATGAATTCCCCCTTGTATGGATTCACTGGCGATAGCATCGTCCCAAGAGGTAAAATCACTCTAGCAATAGAGATAGGGATGCCATCCTTAACTGTTCATCACTTTATGGAATTTCTAGTGGTGGACAATTAATCCGCCTACCACATAATGCTTGAGAGGCTGATATTAAAGAAATTATGGGTCATAACGTCTATTTACCATTTATGTATGATGTTCCCAATAGAAAATGGAATCGCTACAGTCAAAGGTGATCAGATGAGTGCAAGGGAATGCTATTCAATCTCCCTTAGAAAATCATAACCGTGAAGTGTCAATGTAATCCAAATAGACATTGACATGGATGACGTCCCCTAAAAAAGGCATAAACTTGAACAATGGGAAGATGTTGAAATGATGGATGCCTCTGAAGAAAGGGCGATCATTGGAGCCATAAACACCTTTGAAGAATAGGCTGTCCAAGAATCACGAGTATCCCCTGAAAAAAGGAAAGCTGCAGATTAAACAACTAATTTGGAGGAAATGGACCCTCGCATCATCGATTGTGAGCCTCGAACAGCCGAATAGAGGAATTGGAGAGTTTTCAAATAAATCCCTGGGTCCCTCAAATGTTTGTAGGTTTGGAAAAGATCTGACACTAAAGGCCAAGAAAAAGCTGAAAAGCTTCTTGCGCAAAAACTTAAATGTCTTCTCTCAAAAGTATAAAGACATGATTAGCATTGATCTGAAAGTCAGTTGCCACCACTTGAAAATCGATCCTAAAGCTACAGCTCATAGATAGAAAAGAAGAGCCATAAATCTATAGAGATATGAAGCCTTAGGCGAAGAAGTCAAGAAGTTGATCGACAATCTCTTTATCCAAGAATCGATGTTTCCGAAGTGGGTCTCTAACCCTGTCTTAGTTAAAAAGCACAGTGGCAAGTGGAGAGTTTGTTTTGATTTCTCAAACCAAAATCAAGCTTGCCCCATTTACAACTTTCTACTTCCTCAGATAGACCAACTAGTAGACTTAACATCCTGACATGAACTGCTTAGCTTTATGGATGCCTACTCTAGGTACAATCTAATGTTCCCAACTGACGGAGAGCGTACGTCCTTCATAACAGACAAGAATCTTTATTGCTATAAGGTTATGCCATTTGGGTTGAAAAATGTAGGGGTCACTAATCAAAGACTTGTCAACAAAATGTTCTTCGACCTCAATGGAAAGACAATGAGGTATATGTGGGCGATATGCTGGTGAAAAGTTTGAAGGCAGAAGATCATGTCAAGCACCTCGGCAAAACTTTCCAGGTATTGCGGAGGTACATGATGAGGCTTAACCCCCTAAAATGCACCTTCGGAGTTGCCATTACAAAATTACTAGGCTACATGGTCATTCGGAGAGGCATCAAAGCCAACTCAGAGAAGATCAAAGCCTTGACTGAAATGAGATCACTTTAAAAACCTAAAGAGGTGCAGAGACTCATTTGACACCTAGTTACTTTGAACCGCTTCGTTTCAAAGGCAACGGACAAATGCCTAACCTTCTTCAAGATTCAAAAGGGATGAAATAAGTTCCAATGGATAGAGGAATGCGTGATAGTCCTGCAAGAGCTGAAGAAACACTTGGAGGAGGCTCCCCTCCTCTCAAAACCCAAGGCTAATAAACTACTGGAGCTGTACCTAGCAATAACCCCCAATACAATCAATTCAGTTCTTATAAGAGGGGATGGTGGTCAATACTTGCCTATTTATTATGTAAGTAAAATACTTTTAACAGCAGATTCTCGCTATCCAGATATGAAGAAGCTAGCACTCTCCTTGGTGATTGCCTCTCAAAAATTGAGGCCATTTATCTAGGCCCATACCATACACGCTGCAGAAGCTCGATGCTTTAGGAATATTATTAAAGTGGGTTGTAAAACTTAGCGAGTTTGATATTGTTTTCAAGCCAATGGCTGCTGTTAAAAAGCAAGTCTTAGCAGATTTTGTGGCAAAGTTCACCCATATTCCAGAAATGGAAGAGGAGATGGAACCCGTCAAACTTCCCACATGGAACCTTTCTATTGATAGCTCATTAAGAGATGATGGATCTGGGTAGGAGTGGTCATGGTTAGTCCGGAAGGACATAAGCTTAATTGTGCTATAAGATTCGACTTCAAGGCTACCAACAACACATCAGAATACAAGGCCTTCCTAGCTAGCCTCAGATTGGCCAGAGAAATGCAGGGTAAGAAATTGGTAATCAATAGTGACTCCCAGTTGGTAGTTAGCCATGTTCATGGCAATTTTTTAGTCAGAGACAAGTCTATGGCCGCTTATCTGAAATTGATCATGACAACTTTTGAAAAATTTGTGTTGGTAAAAATCCCATGCTCTGAGAATGCTAACGCCAACGCTCTTTCAATATTGGTAAGCAGTATTTCGAACTACTTGCTGTAGTGCCAATAGAGCAGCTTCCTAGATCCTCTACTGTTATAGGCAGAGATGTGATGTAGGTCGAAAAAACTGTACTATGGACGAAGCCGATAATAGAATTCCTTAAGGACCAAGCACTACCCTCTGAAGAAGAGAAGGCACAGAAGCTCAAAAGACGGGCTGCTCACTTCGTTTTCTATGATGATGTGCTATACAAACAAGGTTTCTCCCTGTCCCTACTCCGATGCATAGGATGAGAGCAAACCACCTATGTGCTCCGAGAAATTCATGAAGAGGTATGTGGCAACTACTCGGAAGGATGGTTCTTAGCACAAAAGGTGTTAAGACAACGATATTATTGGCCCATATTGAAAAATGATGTACAGTAGTTTGCAAAGAGATGCGATAAGTTTCAACGTTTCACAAAATTCAGGGCGGCCTTCTCAAGAACTAAGCATTGTTTCCAGTCTTGACCGCTTGCCAAATGAGGTATTGGTCTTATAAGGCCTCTACCTAAAGGGAGTGGTAATTTCAGCTTCACGATTGTCGCCATTGATTAGTTTACCAAATGGGTAGAAGTCGAATCCCTTTCCAAGGTCACTGAAGTAAATATTTCTAAGTTCTTATGGAAAAACATTATTTGTAGGTTCGAAATTTCCCCATTCAATTGTTACGGATAATGGGCGACAATTTGACAATAAAAATGTCAGAAACTTATGTGAGATCTCAGCTGGAGATCAGAAAACATTTCTCCTCCCCACATCACTCTTACGCTAATGGGCAAGTGAAAGTTGTTAATAAGATTATAAAGTATACACTGAAAAGGAAGTTAGACATTTCTAAAGGGGCTTAGGTCGACGAATTACCACAAGTCCTATGGGTCATCCAAACTATAAGCATAACAGTTATAGGAGAAACTCATTTCTCTATGGTTTATGGAGCTGAGTCTATAAGCCTAGTTGAAGTATATTTGTCGTATCCTCGTCGCATTCATTTTAACAAAATATCTAATGACGAGTTGAGGAGGTGCGAACTAGACCTCTGTGAAGAAATGAGGGATGATTAAGCAAAATTTGCTGTCTACCAACGAAAAATGACTAGTTACTAACAATTCTAAAGTTAAGAAGTATTCATTTCGCTTGAATGAACTGGTGCTTCGGAGGGTATTCTTATCTTCTAAGGAGCACGGGACAGGAACCCTTGGTCCCAACTGGGAAGGTCCATACCGTATCAAAGAAGAGGTTCGGTCTAGAACTTATAAAATTGAAAATATAGATAGAAAGACACAACCTCATCCATGGAACATGGAGCATCTATGAAAATACTACTAGTAAGAATGTAAATATACAATTTTTACAGTTCTTGATTCAATAAAATTGACTTTTATTAAATTGTTTGTAAATAAAAAATACCTCATATTGATAAAAGCCAATAGAGAAGCCTCGGCATAGATGAACTGTTCCTATGTACATAAGCGTGGCACTTCGATGAAAGGTTGGATCCAAAAAGGGACCACATCCTTATTTGCGAAGTGGATAACACATGCCCTTAACGACAAAAGTTGTTAAGGAAGTCTCAGCATGGGTGCACCGTTCAACCTCATGCTCAGAAAAATTGTTAATTCTATTAAGTTAAATTTGTTTTAATTAAGTCAAGTTTGCGAAAAATAAAAGAAAAAAGTACATTCTATTGACAAAAGTCAAAGAAGAAGCCTCTGCATAGATGAATCGTTCCTATGCAAAGAAGCGTAAGTACTTCGACGAAGAGCTAGATCTTAAAAGGGACCATATCCTTACTTGCAAAGTGTGCAACACATGCCATTAACAACAGAAACTGTTAAAGAAGCCTCAGTATGGGCGAACCGCTAAATACCATGCTCAGGGAAATAAATAAAAGACGCGAACTACAAACACTTGTACAAAAGTTGCGAGTAGTGCTACAAAACCAAAGTGCAAATAAGTTCAGATGTCAAATTAGAAAGGTAAGCGACCTCCTAACACTTGTGTAAAAATTACAAATTTAAATAAAGAATTGCAAATGGAATAGGCTGAAAAGCATTGTAAAACAGTAAAGAAAGCAATAAAGAAAGTACAGAAAAAGAAAATAGAATACGAATAGATAAAGAAAAGCAAATTTTCATTCATTGTATAAAATAATTACAATTGTGGTTAAATAGAGAATGCAAAAACAAAAAGCTATCAGCTAACAGGTAGGGGAGGAGGAGCTACAAAAGGAACAATAGCATTGGGAGCCACAACTTTAGAAATTTCTTCAGCAGCATCGTCTTCAATCTTGATCACGTGGCTAACCTCTATCGAATTTTGAGGTTCTTGTTCTCCTTCTTCCAGAAATTCTGACCTCAACTCAGAGATGTTGATGGTTTTGGAGTTAATTTCAATCTATTCCACCATCTCGGTGTAAGCATACCTCTGTTAGTATTTTGCGAAGCTTTGGTACGCCTCCGTCAGGTAGAAGCTAGAAATGTAGTGCTTCATAGTCTCGTCACTAGCAAATTGAGCCTCCTACCTCACCATCTCAACCTCCTCTGTCAAGCTGAAAACTTTGACATTCAGCTCTCCCACCTGCTACTTCAAGGTAGCATTCTCCTTATTTACCTTTTTAAAATTTTCTATTTCCACTAATGCCAAAGCGAGCTTCATAGAGTCCTCAGCCTACTACTTCTTTATTGCCTCTGCCTCAGCCTTGGCCTTGTTAGCTGCCTCCTCGGCCTGAGAGGCTTTATTCAAAAACCTAATTTTTATTCTAAAGGTTTTAAAGAGGGCTTCAGCCTTTATAGCCACTCTGATGGCCCTTACTGCCTGGCTGACCATGATGGCGAAGAGGTCCATCACTTCACTGGCCTCCACGAAGTTCTGCCACCTATTCGTCCAGAATTTGTGAAATGTGGATGTGGTTATTTGAACCTTTGGAGGACGCATGTTCAAAAGTTCCAGTTCATCACTCTGTTGGCAAACTACGAGTTTTTGGCGGGTTGAGTCAAAAATCATTGACCCGCTGGTAGATTTAGCCCTCTTCGACAACCCCTACTCTGAAGGCTCCACATCAGTTGGCCTCTTCTAGACCCCTTAGCCATACCTATTCAAGCCACCATTAGTTTCTCTCCAGCGGGGACTTCGAAGCGAGGAGGTAAGGTGGGCATTGTCTCACCCTCTCCGATGGCAGAGAATCGATGATTTTTGTTGGGGACCTTCTCCATAATCATTTTGCTTTTATCCTTCACAGGTCGCCCTTCTCCTCCTGACTGTCGCCACCCGACTGATTTTCTCCATTTGGTCACTCACTAGTTTTACTGCTACAGATGAGGGCTTTAGCCATTTCTTTCCAGCAGTGGAGGCGACAACGAAGATCGTGGCCATTTAGGGGTGGGGTGCCTCTTATTTTTGAAGTTTTCTACAAAAGAAAAAGCAAGTTCATAATAGTTTATAATAAAACAACAAATGAAGTTGTTGAAAGCTGGCATTACTAATTCGGGCCATTAAGCAGAATTCCTCGAAGAACCTTTGGAATTGAACGTTCGAACTCTCGTGAAGATGAAGGACGTCAGTAGATGTCCTCAATAACCTTTAACTCACTTCGACTAAGTTTGAAGCGCTATACCAACCAAGTAAAACATCAAAAAAGGTTAAGATCAGAATTAGTATTAATTAAAAAAAAAGGTTAAGAATAGCACTCACAAGCTTCAAAGTAGGAGGTCGAATTTGTCATGTGGGAGACTGTGTCACCCTCATACTCTTGCCATTTTCCCCTCATCCAGAACCCCGTCTCCTTCCATCCTTTGATGGAGGAGAGAAGACTTAAGACGAAAGGAAAAATGACCCCATGGACACAACGAGTACCAACCCTTAAAATCTCCTTTTACCAAGACTTAGGGTTGGAAGATGGTCTGGAAGTCGTAGGGAGCATGCCCTCTCTAAGGAAAGTCTCCTTTTATAAAAAAAAATAGGTTCACACTAGTTGGGCCCAAGCATTGGGGATGAGTTAGGTGGGAGTCAACCCATACAACCTAAGGATGGCTTTAAAAAATGGATGGAGAGGCAAATGAAGTCCCACCTTAAGGAGGAACTCACTGGCGGTGACTCACCCCTGTCTCGGATAATAGGCAGGCTCGTCAGGAGAGGGAGATAGGAGTTCAATTTCATATAGAATGTGTATTTTTCCTTAAGCTTGGTAGGTGGGATGCATTTACAATTGAAGGAATTTTAGCTGCCACTAAGTCACCCCATCATTTCTCCTACCCTCCTCGGAAGGTAAACCACTATGTCTAACCCTAACGGCTCAAACCAGGTCCGTTGTGTTTGTTATCATTACCCCCGTCTCAAAAGTCGTTTGGATTAGATCAAAATCCCCCCCCCAATCAGAATTTGAAGATGTCGTTCAGTTTTTTAGCTAAATTTTAAAATACTTACGAAATGCACAAGGTACGGTGAATAAAAGTCGCCAAAATTTGCAAATTTGAAGAAGAAGAATGAGATTGAGAGATTTGGAAGATTGGATTGATGATTTCGCAAATAGAAAAGTGATTTTTTTGCCCCAAACTGTCACCTTTTATAGACAGAAGCTCTTAATCCCAACTATTAGATGTCGATCTGGATCATCTAATTGTTCGTTTGAAATTTAAATATGAGTCACTCAGTATATCTGACGATGTCTTCTACAGCGCATCTGCATCACGCGCTCGGATGCATCTGAATTTCGTAGGACACGCATATGACATCTATCACTGCGCATTGAATACGATAAAAGTTGCGTGTATGGGAAGACGACCACTTTAGTTGTCTTTTCTTGAAAACGTACGAAACAACAAATCATTTTGGAATAATAATTAAAGACGCCTCATGGTCCCAATGTTTCAATAAACATAGTTCTCCATAATTAATGAGTCGCACCCTCGGTCATAATTCGTCCAGCTGACGCTCCTCCAATTTATCCTAGACATTTAGAAGTGACAATGTATACAACTTCGGCCAACATTGATAGGGGCAATTCATGCAAATCAACTACTCTCAAATTCTAACTATAATATAAATTTTTATACTTAGATTTGGGGGACTATTGTGGTGTATAAAAAACCACCATCCAACAAATGTTTTTTATACAAGTCCATGCATTAGATAAATAATCATGCCTAAACTTGGGAGACTATTGTTATGCCTCGCCACCAAGGGTCCAGTCGAGTGCCATGTCGTAATCCACATGGAAAGAAAAGTCAACAAAAACCCAATGGCCAAATGCATAAAGTCAAACAAAGGCTGAAGTTCATGTCCCGAAGTACTGCTTGAATGGCTAAAGCTCTTAAGTCGAAGCACTACGTAAGAAATCAAAGAAGAAGCTGAAGCTCTTCATACAGAAGACTACTAACACAAAACTCCATCCGATCGAAGCCATCAGTTCATCCGAAGTCCCTGAAACTGAAACTACATCTTACAAGATTTGTAGCAATCTTTAGGAATGATTGATGTAACGTGTGTAATAAAAAATGTCAGGTGTGCCAGCCTAATGTGTATGACAGTGACCCGTTGTCAATATATTTAATGTATAATAGACTGAGTTATGTGAGGCTTCAGTCAAAGAGATGAGGCTACGTAGTTTGATCTAACAATCATCACGTCGGCCAGAAATCTATAAATAAGTGATCTTTGTAAATTATAAAGGATGGTCTTTTGACTATTATTATAACATAGAAGAATACACTTAAAAAAAAAAAATACTCTCACTATATCTTCTTGCTTGTTCTACATTTGTGAGTTTAGATTAGGTTATCAACATTTTGTTGGTTAGTACAATCATTTTAGTCACTATCATCGGTACTCGAATACTTTCTCTCGCGCCGTAAAGCATTCCCACATTCAAGCGCTTCCCTTCTCCAACCGGTTATCCGATCAAAACGTGTCGAAACTTGCTTGAGCTGACGTTGTGTGCCCGTCATTTGTTGTGTTACGAAAAACTGGTCAACGGCAATTATTACCTAATTATTGAAGAAGAAAAAATTGTACATGACTTTTTAAATTAAAACATATGATTTCTAAAATTGAAACTTAGAATGTAGGGATTAAGATAATTATATTTATTTTTGGAGGGAAATACAATCTCATGGCCCTAACCAAGCTGGGATGACATGGTTTAACCCATGTTTGGTGGCCTTAAAAATAAAAAAAAATGGTTTTGAATACTAAAAACGTGTGATTGAAAATAATGAAAAAGTTATGAATTTATGTACAGAATATTTTATTGTATTAATGTGTGGTTGAAAATGATTCTTAACAAAAATTAAATTAAATTAAAGGTTGTCAAACATGACCTAATTTCGTAAAATTGGACATTTGAGAATCATATAAAGATCCGTTTGATTCACCAAATTTTCCATGGAAAATGAAAATCAAATTCCAACTTCCACTTTTAGTCGTGTTTGATATGTACAATTTTCTAGGCAAATGTTTTTCCTCTCTCTACCTCACTGCCTCATTTTCTTGGTTTTTGTTGAATTCCATTTTCCCAATTCCAGTCTTTTTTTTTTTTGGAATTGGAACAAATTTTATAATGAATTATTTTTAAAAAATCATTTTAATGGACAATTTCCATATAAAACAAAGTCAAACGAACACTAAACTTTGATTAAAAAATGATTTTCTTGAATATATATATATATATATATATATATATATATTAACTTTTTGGCAGTGTAAACAATTTTAAAACCAATTGTGGAAAAAATTATTACTTAAATGGACAATTTC
>CAIGRP010125117.1:0-12168 GCA_903798385.1 Fraxinus cuspidata | reverse complement strand
GTGTTACAAGGGAGTGTGGAGATTCAGAAGATCCAGCTGCAATTTGGAAGAAACTAGATGAGTTATTTCTTACCAAAACTCTTCCTAATAAAATCTATCTTCTAAAACGAATCTTTGCTTTCAAAATGGATCCTAATAAAGAGCTACAAGACAATCTTGATATGTTTAATAAACTAGTTCAAGATTTGGCAAGTTGTAGTATAAAATTCCCGGATGAACAATTGGCTGTCATATTGTTGAATTCTCTTCCCGATTGTTTTGAAAGTTTGATTAATGCTATTGAATATGGGAGAGATACACTAACCAAAGAAATTGTGATTAATGCTATAAGGGCTCATGATTTCAAAGCCAAGATGAGGGAAGGTTCAAGTGGAGAAGGTCTATTCGTTAGAGGAAGACCTGCAGCTCGAAATGGCAGAGACAACTATGGCATCTACCGAGACAAATCAAAAGGTAGAGGACAAAGCCATGGAAGGTCGCATTCTAAACCAAAATTTGGAGGAAAGCGATGTTACTACTGCAATAAGGAGGGCCATTTCAAGAGAGATTGCAAGAAAATGATGAGGGATGAGAAAGGAAAAGGTCACACCGATAATGGAGAGGCCTCAATTGCCAAAGGAGAACAGAAAGATGGTGATGTTCTTGTTGTATGCTCAAATGTGAGTGAAAGGCAAAGCAGAGAGAAATGGATCTTGGATTCTGGGTGCACCTATCATATGTGTCCTAATCGTAATTGGTTCAAAAATTTCAAGGAAACCAATGGAGGGAAAGTTTTCTTAGGGGACAACACTTCTTGCCAAGTTAGGGGCATGGGAGACATCCAATTGAAGATGTTTGATGGAGTTACAAGGCTGTTGCAGAATGTAAGATATCTTCCAGATTTGAGGAGAAACTTGATATCTTTGGGGCAGCTAGATTCCATGGGATACACATACAAAGCAGAAAGAGGAAAGATCAAGGTAACCAAGGGTGCTTTGGTGGTAATCAAAGCAGCAATAAGGGATGGACTCTATGAGATGATTGGAGAAGTAAACATCAAAGATCAAGCAGCAAACTTGATGGCTGAGATTGACAAAGCAACTCTTTGGCATAATCGTTTGGGACACATGAGCGAAAAGGGGCTGCAAGTTCTCAGCAAAGATGGCTTACTTGATGGTGATAAGGTAGAGAAGCTTGATTTCTGTGAGAATTGTGTTCTTGGAAAGCAACATAGGCTCAGCTTCAATACCGGAGTGCACAAATCAAAGGGTATTCTTAACTACATACATGCCGATCTTTGGGGGCCAGCAAGAACACCAACACAAGGAGGTAATCTTTACTTTCTTTCTTTGATTGATGACTATTCTAGAAAGGTTTGGGTTTATTTGCTCAAAAATAAATCGGATGCTTTGAATAAGTTTATGGTGTGGAAAAAGTTGGTAGAAACTCAAACGGGCAGGGTAGTTAAGGTTTTGAGAACCGATAATGGTCTAGAATTTTGTAATAAAGAATTTAATAAATTTTGTGAGTTAAATGGAATTTTAAGACATAGAACGGTTGTGTATACCCCTCAACAAAATGGAGTTGCTGAAAGGATGAATAGGACTCTTTTGGACAAAGTTAGATGCATGATTATTAGCTCCGGTTTACCTAAGTATTTTTGGGGGGAAGCTGTGTCAACTGCTGCATATTTGGTTAATAGATCTCCCTCTAGAGCTTTAGACCTTAAGACTCCCGAGGAGATGTGGAGTGGAAAAACCCCTGAGTTAAGCAACCTTAGGACTTTTGGATGTGCTGCGTTTGCACATCAAAAGGATGATAAACTTAACCCAAGGTCTAGAAAGTGTGTATTTCTAGGATATGGAGATGGGGTTAAGGGGTATAGGTTGTGGTCTTTAAAACCTAATGGAACTAAACTCATAATAAGTAGAGATGTCATTTTTAATGAACAATTATTTCCCTATTTGGAGAAGACTAACCCTGCAGGAGAAAGTGAGCAAACCAGCCCAGTTCATGTGAAACATAGCATCAAGGAAGATTCGGTTCAGGTAGAGCAAGGAAGACAAGAAGTTTTGGATCAGGTAGAGCCCATTAATGAAGGCCATGCTCAAGACACTCGAGAGGAGGCTGAACTAGAAGGAGATGATGAAGCAAATCAGAATGACTATCAGCTCACAAGAGACCGAGAAAGGAGGCAAATCAGACCACCTTTGAGATATGGTTTTGCAGATGTTATTGCAGCTGCTCTTTACTCAGAAGGAGCGATAATCAACTATGAACCAGAGACTTATAGAGATGCCATAGGATGTAAGGATTCATCAAGATGGAAGTCAGCCATGGAGGAGGAAATGCATTCTTTGAGGAAGAACAACACTTGGGAATTAGTGACTAAACCAGAAAAACAGAGAATTGTGGATTGTAAATGGATTTACAAGGTCAAGGAAGGGAATTCTCCAGGGGATAAAGTTCGGTATAAGGCTAGGCTAGTAGCGAAAGGGTTCACACAAAGAGAGGGCATAGACTTCACAGAAATTTTCTCACCGGTTGTGAAATACAAGACAATAAGGATGGTACTAGCTATGGTGGTCCAATTTGATTGGGAGATTGAGCAAATGGATGTAAAAACAGCGTTCTTGCATGGAGAGCTTGATGAGACCATCTACATGAAACAACCCGAAGGATATGAGGAAGGAAGGCAAGGGGATTTGGTGTGCAAATTGAAGAAATCTCTCTATGGCTTGAAGCAATCACCTCGGCAATGGAATAAGAGATTCGATTCCTTTGTAACTAGTTTGGGTTTCATAAGGAGCTACTATGATTCTTGCTTATACTACAAAGGTCACAAGGTGGAGGAAATGGTGATTATTCTTATCTATGTCGATGACATGCTTTTGGTTGGTAGAAGCAAAGAGAAAATAGAAAGATTGAAGGCTCAACTCAGCTCAGAGTTTGAGATGAAGGATCTTGGCCATGCTCAAAAGATTCTTGGGATGTGTATAATGCGGGAAAGGGAGAGAAACAAGTTGAAAATTTCTCAGACTTCATATATAGAAAAGATGTTGTCTAAATTCTCTATGGAAGATTGTAAACCAGTGAAAATTCCCCTTGCTGGTCATTTCAAGTTCTCCAGTGATCAATGTCCTAGTTCAGAAGAGGAGAAGAAGGAAATGGAGAATGTTCCTTACTCTAGTGCGGTTGGATCAGTCATGTTCACTATGGTAAGCACTAGACCCGACATTTCTCATGCTATAAGTGTTCTCAGTAGGTTTATGAGTAATCCCGGAAAGGAGCATTGGATTGGGATGAAGTGGTTGCTGAGGTATTTGAAGGGAAGCTCAGATGTGGGGCTTGTTTATGAAAAAAGGGGTAAGTCTATTTGGTTAGAAGGATATGCGGATTCAGACTATGGAGCAGACCGGGATAAGAGAAGATCGATCACTTCATATTTCTTCAACTTAAACGGATGTTGTATAAGTTGGAAGGCTCAGTTACAGCCTGTGGTAGCACTCTCAACAACCGAAGCAGAATATATAGCAGCTACGGAAGCTATTAAGGAGGCCCTATGGTGGAAAGGCTTGTTGGAAGAATTAAACGTCCTAAAAGAGCAGGTGGTTGTATACTCGGATAGTCAAAGTGCCTTGCATTTATGTAAGAATCCGGTGTTTCATGAGAGGACAAAGCATGTGGATGTTCGGTATCATTTTATTCGGGAAAAAGTGACAGAAGGAAGTATTCATGTGGACAAGGTAGCAACAGAAGAAAATCCTGCAGATTTAGGCACCAAAGTTCTAACTCTAAGTAAGTTCAAAAATTGTCTTGGACTTCTTAAAGTTGGAACCGGATGATGTGTTTTTTAATGCTTGAGCTTGGATTCTGAGTTCTCTGCACGTTTGGTTCGAGTTAATTGCTTAGACAGAGGTAGAGAATGTTGGTTTTCTGTCTAAGAATTAAAAGTTTAAGGAGTTTTATGAGAAGAGAGACTTGCTGCAATATTTTGGTTCTCAAGATTAAAGGGCTGAGATTGGTTTCAAGGTTGGTTATGGTTGTTAATGCTCTATATAAGGGTGATATAACAGCAATCATCAGAGGCTTAATAGAGACTTCTTCAGATCAGTTTTGGCCAGGTTTTAGAGAGAGAAGCTCTCTAATTTACGGTGATTTTTCTAGTGAGAGAGGGTATGTGAGATTGGGAATCCTTGAGAGCTTTGTAATTGGAATTTTCTGGGGAAAATTCCAGGAAACACAATTTCTTTAATTCTTCTCTTTTCTCTTCTCTCATTCATCAAGAAAACATTGTTCTTGGTGGGTTGTTGTTATAATTGTAAGAACTCCATTGATTTAGTGCAGAGAGCTCGGAGGTGCTCACGGGGACGTAGGCAATTTGCCGAACCTCGATAACAATTGCTTGTGTTTTATTCTTTTGTGATTCGTTTCTTGCCTTGGTCCAAATCATTCTAGATTTGGGTGTTAGAAAATCACAACCTGGGTTTAGTTCGTAATTTTCTACAAGCTCTACAGCCAGCGATGTTCAGTGTTCATAAGTCTCCAAGCTTGCTTAGCCAATAAAGCCTAGTTGAATAATCGCATATATCTAAGGTCCAAGCCACCCATCCCTTTAGGGAAAACATAGTCTGTTGACCTCCGTGGGGCAGAAAGAAGCCAGGATGAGGCATGTTTAGGGGTATTTGTATACCCATTTGTGCTTACATTTGGTGGAGAAGGAGTTACATAGAATCATTTTGTTGCATTAGGTGCCTCATGTTAGCAGCAATGTTCGCCACCTCTCTGGTAAGGCACGCAGTCGCCTTTCCTATTCTCCGGTGATGTAGTTGTCAGTGTGGGCATCTCCGACCACTGTAGCTTCATTTCAGAAGCTTCTCCTACCGCTTGCAGATTAATCTAACGCTCTTCAATTTCACCCATTTTTGATTCAAAATATCTCTTTTCTTCACAGAGGGTTTGCTTTTTCTTTCAAATGGTAGGCTTTTTACTCATGTTCACTCGTTGTTAAAAGTATGATTTGCTGCGGGTGATGTCAAGCTATTGACCTTCAAATCTAGCGAGACCCAATTGTGGTAAAACCCATCTGTCAACATATTCTAACTCTTCTCTCATCAACGTGTGTGTTATGTGCACAATTAGACAATTATGTCTGCACAAATCGGCAGAGGTGCAATGATCGTATATACCTCGATGCTTAAGTTAGATGATGAATATAATGGGTGCGGAAGTGACACAATGGACAAAAGTATATTGCTGTCAGGTTTACATGAACTTTTTACCTACACTTGTGAGAAACTTCCTTGTTAATTGAGAAGGGACAAAGTATTATATGTGGAGGGGACAAGTAGAAGAGGCCCTCTTTAGATGCTTACCACGCGGTCTCATCCTAACGGCTCATTTGTCATTTTCTAATTGTCAATCTATAATTATAATAGGTATGTGGTTTTCATAGCCTCAATATAGGCTGAAAAGTTGTGATCTCACGTGATGACACTGTAAAGTAATCTGTACGGTGTATTTTGTGCAACTTTATCGAGGTGAGGCTTATAGAAAATGCTCATCACTTTAGATATATATTGCAGCAGAGAGGCGATGCATCGCCTAGGAAGAGGCATAGATACAATGCAAAGTAGAGTGCTGACCCTTATGTGATTTTTTGCTTAGATGGAACAACTTTATTTAGTGATTTTTCTTGACAACCAGTAAAAGAAAACCAATATTTTTTTTTACCAAATTGTGATTTTCTGAATCATATACCAATGTGGTGATGCGATTCTCTGAATGCTATTTTGAAGATCTTGAGATTCCAAAAATTTGATTTTCCAGATTTTTCAGATTTTTCTGGTTTCAGGAATAGTTTTGAGGTTATAAAAAGAACCCAGTAATTGAGAATTAAAGGGGGTTGAATTAAAAATGCAATCAGGAGTAGGGAGTTTTGGTTCACTGGAGGATGGTAAGGAACCTTATACTAAAACCACAAATCAAACCACTAGGCCTTTGCCACTGAGATTGCTTCAGTTTCTCTTGCTTTTCTTGGGGTTAGTCAGTGTGTATTTGTTTCTCAGTTTATACATGTGTCAGTTTTTCAAGATCCAGCATGTAGTTCCTGTGGTTCAATCAAGAATTCAAGAACCTCGTACTCTGGAAAAATGGATTAGGCCTCCATCCTATTTGATTCATAATATGAATGATTCTGAGCTGTTTTGGCGAGCTTCATTTGTACCTAGGATTAAAGAGTACCCCTTTAAGAGAACTCCCAAAATTGCATTCATGTTCTTGACAAGAGGACCTTTGCCAATGGCGCCTTTGTGGGATAAGTATTTTAAGGGGAACGAAAAGCTTTATTCGATCTACATTCATTCGTTGCCATCCTATCATCCAGATTTCCCGACTTCATCGGCTTTTTATGGCAGACAAATTCCTAGTCAGGTATAGAGATGAACATTTTTTTTGCTCTGTTCACCGTTGTTATATGGTCATACTAGGTGTTCAAATTATTAGACCTCTCAATTTGTTGACTTAATCAGTTTCTAAACTCTAAACCACTGTTTGAGTCACATTATTTTTTCATTCTCATTTTTCTACTCATTTTCAACCACACATTTTTTAAAAAAATAATATTTTTCATCACATTAGTGACTTTTTTCTTTCTTTTTCAATCACATATTCCCCTTCACATCAAACAAAAAAATGTATTTTTGGAGAAAAAATGTGCACCAAACAGGGGCTTAACATTCAACCTTGACATGTTTTGCTCATTGACTATGTTAACTTTCTATCCTAAAATGCTGATGTTGACCATGTAAGATTCAAAAGATCCTTGAGGATTGGTTGTATCGTGAATTTGAAAATGTTATTGTATTAATTGCCAGCAACTGCCCCAGCTTATTGTACGTTAAATGATTTGAAACTTGTCAAGGAAACTAAAAGTTCATCCGAAATTATAGTTTGATAGGAAAGCTTCTGGTTTATGTTTCGCGTTCAGTTTTAACAGAGCCGGCCCTGGCCCAAGGCAACCTAAGCCATTGCCTTGGGTCTCACAAAATAAAAGCCCAAAAATTCAACAAAAAAATCATTTCTTTTTTGAGTTGAGTCATTTATTCCATTAAAAGATATAACTAAATAATATGATGGACTAAATAAGAGGTCCAAAATATTTGGACACTTACATCCTTAACGTGCTTAATTTTTTTTTTTTTTTAAAATCTCCCATAGTTTTAGTAAGCTTATAAATTTTTTAAAAAAATTAAAAAATTAATTTTTATGAAAGTTGAAAATAATTTATTTATTTTAAAAGGGCTCATTTAATTTTTCAAAAATAATATATAAAAATCAATTTTAATAGAACATGAATGATACTAAAGAGATCAATATACTTAAAGAAAATTATATTTAAGAGTTTCGTAATAATTTATCGCCAAAGGCCTCGAATATCTTAGGGCCGACTTTGGATTTTAAGGTTTGCTCTGATATTTTTATGACAATTAACTAGTCGTAGGGTTTTTAGGACAATAGGGTGTTTTGTCCTGTAACCATGCATTCTTTTCTTGTAGGTTGCAGAGTGGGGAATGATGAGTTTGTGTGATGGTGAAAGGCGACTTCTTGCTAATGCATTGCTGGATATTTCCAACGAATGGTTTTTACTTCTATCAGAATCATGCATTCCTCTTAAAAACTTCAGCTTTGTGTATCAGTACATATCAAGATCCCGGTTCAGTTTCATCGGTTCATTTGACGAACCCGGTCAATACGGTAGAGGTCGCTACAATGAGAAGATGTCACCGGAGGTCAACCTCACGGAGTGGCGTAAAGGGTCTCAATGGTTTGAACTCAGTCGAAAACTGGCTGTTGACATTGTTCAAGATAGTGTTTACTACCCCAAGTTCAAACAGTTCTGCCGACCCGTGTGCTTTGTGGACGAGCACTATTTTCAGACGATGCTTAGCATCCAATCTCCTCATCTCTTGGCAAATAGAAGCCTCACTTGGGTCGTCTGGCCGAGGCACAAGCCCCATCCTGCAACGTTCGGGAAAGCTGATCTGAACGAGAATTTTTTCAAGAAAATTTCAGAAGGTAAACCGTGCATTTATAACAATCAGCCAACGTCCCTTTGTTTTCTTTTCGCAAGAAAAATTGCTCCCAGTGCTTTGGAACATTTATTAGAGCATTCATCCGAATATTTGGGGTTTTGATAAGATTTGAATAATGAATGTAGGCATAAATGCTGTATAGGCTTTTATTTTCAGATTCATAGTCAAATTCCTATATTATAGCATCTACACTTGGAAAATAGAAGCCAGATTCAGTATAGAACTTGATTTGCAATAATTTCAAGTCTTACTGTTTTGTAATGTTAAATTTTCGAGTTTGAGGTTTATCTTTTTGTTTGGGATTCAAATATTTTCAAGATTATTATAGACTTAAAAGTAACATGTTGTGTCACTTTCTAAATAAAATATTGCACACAATCAATTTTTAATGCAACAATTCAACATCTATGCCTAAACTTTCAATTTGCTTATAAGAATTTCTTGAACTAATATTGAAATATTAACTTTATTGTCTGTTTTGCTAAATGTGAATTATGGTTCCAATTATAGAAAGTGATCTGATATACCACTTTGTAATTAAAATGCCTCAAATATGTAATTTGATTTTATAAAGTATTTTTACTTTCAAAATACTCTTCATCTAATTTTTAAAAGGTTCTTGATTTTAGGTGTATTTGTGTAAGTTGAAAGCCCAATATTGACTAACCAAGAGGGCGGTGACTTGGTTTTAAATTTTTTTTCAAAGAACTAATCTAAATTTAAGTAAGTAAAGACTAAATAGATTAATTTAAATAATAAGCACAAACAAGCAAGCAAGTGAAAAATCGTATTTTACACAAAGTAAAAGCGTNGAAAAATCGTATTTTACACAAAGTAAAAGCGTTAAGTAAAAGGGATAGAGAATGCAAACGATATTGTTATGGAGGTTCGATCCAATGCAATGATCTACGTCCCCCATTACCAAGCTATTCGGTACGAGCAATGCCTTTTTCACTATGTTGATTGACTTATGGTGCAATCAAACCTTTTACAGCGCTTTCGATGACTTGCAACAAGGAGCATCGACCCTTTTACAATGTTGAGTTTCTGGGACCTCAACATGACCCACAATTTCAAAATGAGTTTACAAATGAAATCTTCTCTTCTTAGTAAATAATGAATACAAGGTTAAGTATAAGAAGAGAATTATGTAAACACTTTAATGGATGACAATGAATGAAGCTCAAAAGTTTGGTGTGTTTGATATTTGATTTATAAAAGATTTTTCAAGAGTTAGTTTTGATCAAAGATTTTTCAAGAGCAAAGTAATTTGATAATAAATGATATGAGAGATCAATATTAGCTCAAGGAGTGTCAAATTGAATGCTCAAAAGTTGTTTTTCAAATGGTAGGTGAGTTGGTATTTATAGCAGTTGAAAAATGTCAAACTCTCTGTCCAACCGAACAGCCAACCAGATGTCCGATTCATAATTGGACGACCAAACTAGTCGTTTTGAAAAAACTCTGTCAGAACGGTCAAAAAATTGACCGTTGCTGGCGAACCTGACGTCCGATTCGCCATCCGGACGCCCGAATGACCAGAGTTGGTCAATGTCGTTTTTTCTTTGTTTTGTTTGCAATCAATGATATTTTTATATGATATTTCAATATAAATTTATTTTGATAAGTTTCGAGAAATATGTTGGAAAAACTTCCCTTTGAAAAAATAGTTTTATGCAAACATTTTTTTCGTCTCGTAATTTTTGTCGTGTATGAGAATACCATTACATGAATTTACAAATTATCATTGCCAAAGAATAAAGTGTTTTACCTTTACAACCGTTCTATGAGAAGTCTAGTTACACAGTTTTCGGCTAATTTTGGCGCGAGTGTTTGATGACGTAAGACTTAGTTTCCATGAGTACTCGACCGATCTTCATTTGAGCTTCCTTGATATACAACTTTTTGTTCAATGGTTTTGACTAAATTTGTCAACATGTAACCAAATTAAGGAATGAATTAGAGATAAAAATAAATTGTTTGTTATAATCAAAATATACGATTTGACCATAGGTCAACAATTTCCTCATTTTTTATTATGACAAACAATATATGATTTGTAATAGATAGAGTATCTCATATAATTTTCACAACTTAAGCATTTGTAATTTGTGTTCCCCCTATGTTTTATAGATCAAGAATACTCCCTTTTTTATTCACATCAATCATGCAAAACATTATCAAATCATCCATTAATCATGCAAAACATTATCAAATCATCTCATCATGTGTTTTCCCCCTTTAGACATAAACAAAAAGAGTAGAGCAAAACATATTGAAAAATAGAGAAATATCTAAAATAAGAGCAAACCGAAATATTCAACGACATGATTTAAAAATAGAGAAACATCTAAAATAAGAGCAAAGAAGGATAAATGCATAAAAAAAGGAATGATAAAAAACTAAGACTTCGGAGGAGGAGGATGAGGAAACATGGCATAAAAGTTAGCATAAAAGGCGTTCTGCTGAGCTTGCATAGTCTTGCATAGTTTCCTGTTGAGTGAGTACTCGTTGAAGCATTTCACCAAGACCATCAACCGTGGATGCAAGAGAATCAATGCGACCATTCAACATATTGTAGTGATCCTCGGTGAATGTGAAGCCACCAGACGAAGAATGAATACTTGGAGCATGTTGGGGAGTGGGTGGTATATCAGTATCTTCTTCTTCAGCTTCATCACTGTTAAATGGTAGAGTCGATGGACCAAAGGTGGGATCAAACCCTTTTGTGCGTGCCACCCATTGATCGTGTTCTTTTACTATTTTCATGCGTTTTAGTGTTTGAAAGTTGATGGTATCGATGAGTTTTGGTGAAATGAATGCCTCTATTTTAGTGAGAAGCATGCCATATGATAATGCCTTGATAGCTCGTGAGTAAGCAGGTTTCATAAGGCCTATTGCAATTGTTGGAAAATCAAGTTTGCTTCCAACGAGAAGGGAATCGAGAAGGAAAAGATCAAAAGCGCACACTTTATCTTGGTACCTTTTACGGGGAACAATGATATTTGAATTAATGTTGTGCAAAACCTTACATGGAAGAGATAAATTGATGTACACCCACTTTTGTGACATTTTCAAAAATTTTCTAGGTGACACGACGACAAGCCTCAGTAGGGGCATAACAGTCGAGTTTGGGATGTGTTTTGTGCAAAAAGATTTGAATGCTACAATTGTCAAGTTCTAAGAGGCCACGACGGATTGCTCGGTTTATAACAACACGTTTATTTTTTATAAAACAAGAAATTTCATTTGAATGTGAAATAGTCATGTTATGATAAGATTCTTGTATGAGGCGTGGGTATGCAGTTTCTTCTAGTGTGGTAATAGAAATCCACCCTACGTTTTTAAATGTTTTCTCAATGTGAAATGCAGATGCATCAATGGTAAAATCGGTAAAATCAACGTTCTTATTAATTAGAATGGGTGATTTTGCAAAATGATTGACCGGCACCTCGAGTTCAAAATTCGTGTCTTCGTTGGAAGGGTGGAGGAGAGCGTTGTACCATGGTCTTGAGTCATTTCCCTTTACTTTTACTGCTCGCCATGGGTGAAAATCGTAGGGGTGAGTGTGTGAGATCTAGGGTTCGAAGAGTTTGGGAAAAAAGAACATTTTGATATGAAAAGTGAGATTTTGTGAAAAAATGGAGTTTAAAAGTGGGTTATGTAAAATGGAGGTTTAATTGATGTAAACTCCACTACTTTACTCCACACCTGAAGAGATTTAGGAAGGGAGGTTGAGGAAGAAGGTGAAAAGTGATGAAAAATGAAAGTTAATCGCGATTTAAAATCGCCAGATTTGCTGAACCGGACGTCCGATTCAGCCATCCGGATGTCTGGTTTGGCAAAAAGTTTTTTTGCCAAAAACTGGACGCTTATCTAGACGATCCGATTCTGAACCAGACGTCCAGTTCCTCGTCCGGATTACTTGAAAACACATAAAAGGCACATAATTTTTAATCATACACTTCATTTTCATTGATTATGCCTAAACATGTTTTAATGAAGGTAAAACGGCTGAGTGCAAGAGGTTTGGTTAAGATGTCGGCCAATTTGTTTTCAATGTCGACAAACTCTAACGTGATATCACCTTTTTGAA
>CAIGRP010125095.1:0-23719 GCA_903798385.1 Fraxinus cuspidata | reverse complement strand
ACAGAACATCTCGACCTCCTTGAAGAGGCCCGCGAACGAGCCGCCCTACGAGTAGTCTCTTATCAAAGTAGAACAGCCAGATATTTCAACAATAAAATCAGACCCAGGAGATTCAGAGTTGGAGGTCTAGTGCTCAGAAATGTCGAAGCTGCTGGTGATGCACCAGGGAAACTCGGTCCGGTATGGGAAGGACCATACGAAGTCATCAGACAGATTCGAGCAGGAGCATACAGTTTGAGAGACATGACTGGAAGACCACTGCCAAGACTTTGGAATGTTGACAACCTCAAAATTTATTACAAGTAGTAATTTCCACCATGTTTCAAGTTAATTTTCGCATTTAATTTACGCTTTCAAGCCACACGCACTTTTTATTTTTCTTTTATTAGTTAGTTTACTTTAGGCTTGCACGCCCCACGCATTGTTTGAAAAAAGAGTTCATTCGTTTAGGCCTGTGAGCCCCTACCTGTTTTCACAGACTGGTAAAACTTATATAAACTAGCATTTGGGCAAGGCCTAACAAAAGTTTCGTCAAAGTTGTCACCCCGAAGATATGCCACGAGCATGTACTGTAAAAACCTGTCACGAGCAGGCACCTCGAAGACCTGTCACGAGCAGGCACCTAGAAGACCTATCACGAGCAGGCACCTCAATTACCTGTCACGAGCAGGCAGTACCAACTCTCGAGTTTATAATTCTCGAGCAAACCTACTAAATACCAATTGCTCGAACATATACATGACTGATATGTCTTTCTCGAGCAATACCTCTGGAATGGAAAAGCTTTAAAGTGATCGAGCATATCGAACGATCGAGCATATCGAACCAATGTTATCGAGATTATAACATGGAACGCTTATCTTTTACACATCAAGTTTGTTAAATGTCTGACATAATTTTAAATAGTTCGAGCTCGTGTTTTAAAGTCTGTCAATAATCCATACAAAAGAACGGTCATTCAACAAAACGATCAAACAATTACATAAAATTTAAATAAGTTTACAGAGAAATATACATTGTCTTTTGGCCCAGATCGGGCAATAAACATGGCAAAAATATTAAATTCAATTATCAGCCCCAGGATCATTCGTCGAGTTCTATTGATCCTCGTTCGTCTGGTCCTCATCAGCCACGTCGCCCTCGACATCGACGTCTTGATATGATGCAGCTTCCTCGGACTCTGAAAGCTCGAGTCCCTCCGCTACATCAGGTATTTCCTTAAAATCCTCAGGCTTCGCGTTAAGCCTCGAGCGTATAAATGCTCGAGCTTCCTTCAGAGCATGGAAGTAGGAGCCCAAGGTATACTCGCCTTTCAACGTAGTAAACTCCTCGGACAGTTTGAAGTCCTCGACAGAAATGTCCCGAGCTCGCACCAACTTTTCTTCAAAATCTTTCTTAGTTCGTTCCATCTCGAGCCTCAGTTCCTCGGCCTCATCACGCCTCATCCTGAGCCTTACGTAGCTCGATCCTGGCCTTATCGTATTCCTTCATAAAAAGGGCACGCTCAGCCTCGAGGTCAACAATCCTCTTCTCCCGAGCTTTTGCCTCCTCGAGAAGGGCAGCCACCTTAAGGGACTCATCCTTCCCTTTTAGAGATAGTCCTCGAGCAACACTTAAAGCCTGCAAACCTTCCAAACATGAGCATAGTTATCGAGATAATATGACGGAATAAAAATAATAAAGTTTCTCGAGCTTACCTTTGTCAGCAAATTCTCGACCATCTTGACACCTTCATCAGGCCTCAGTTCCCCTCGGTACTTATCAATAATGGCCGGGTCAAGATGGCACACCTCGTGATCCTCAAGTTGGCCAGACCTCATTTGAACGTCTTTGTCGTCAAGGTCCACGATGACAGGAGTGGACCGAGGTTGGGGAGATCCTTGAGGAGTCCCTTTTGGAGTTTGTCTGGAAGGGACAGTTCTACCCGAGCTTGGAAACGTTACCCTGGCCCTCAACGATTCACCAGGGCCACTTTCAGGATGCTCATGCCCAAAATCGCGAGGCCTCTTCCTTCCCTTCTTTTGCCCGGGAGCCCGAGATTGAGGAGCCTTATTCTTCCTCCCACCGCTTGACGAAGAGCTGAGGGATCGAACGTCATTTCTGCACGAATAATCAATGAGTTAGCTCAAACATAATGGCATAGGTATGTTAGTCAATAAACTGGGAATAGTCCTACCCTCGAGGCCTTTCATCTCCGCCAGCTCGAGGACGTCATCCTCGAGAATATCATCCATTTCATAAACAAGGGGCTCGAGGTTCTCTAGCATAAGCCTATCTCTCTCTAAAGATTCAAAATAGGCCCAACCTTCCCAAAAGCTCGAAGTGTTTGGAAACCCACACTGAGGACTAAAGGGTAGATCGGGGTCTCGAGGTATAACATAAAACCACTTCTTTCCATCCCTTCAGTGAACTAGGCATCTTCTGGACCCTAAAACCTCCCCGGGTTGAAAGATAAGNCCCACACTGAGGACTAAAGGGTAGATCGGGGTCTCGAGGTATAACATAAAACCACTTCTTTCCATCCCTTCAGTGAACTAGGCATCTTCTGGACCCTAAAACCTCCCCGGGTTGAAAGATAAGCAAAGCATGTATACTGAGGAAGTTGCTTTAGATCAAAGACCATCCTACAAAGGTCGACGTAGGGCGTTATACCTAGGTATCTACAGGCGATAAAAAAGTAGGTTAACATCTTCCATCCGTTTGGCACTAGTTGTCCCGGGCACATGTTATACTCGACCAGTAAAGTTATGAAGAAAGGATGCAGGGGCCACCTAAATCCCCCCTTTAAAGAATCCCTAAAAATTACGAACTCCCCTTCCCGAGCCATATCCATCCTATCCCCAGGCTCGGGTGACCTTATGTTACAGTCCGGCATCACACCACATTCCCGACTTATTGACACGACTAGATGTTCCTTAAATCTACACGGTTGGTCGGGAAATGTGAAAGGGATCGAGATTCCTTGAGCTCGAGGCTGTACATCTATGGGGATAGCCATGGGAATGATCGAGCCTCCGTGACCTCAGGTGTTGTTCCCGAGGAAGAGGACGCTCTATTACTATCACTACTCGACATCCTAAGTTAAAACTAATCCAAAGAATGACTTAAGTTCTCGAGCTCGTACCTTGAAAACTCGATCTCGAGGATGGCCAAAGAAGTTACCGAGAATCAGAAGGTGAAAAATGAAAGGGATGTGAAGTATTTATAACCCCTTTTTTGGGAAGACCAGAGGTCACCCCCTTAGCCATTGGATCTAGCCACGTGTCATCCATCCAGAGCACATGTTTTCACCGCCTTCTTTTTACCTAGGGCTTACATCATGATGACGTCAGCCCACAGACCCTCGAAGGACACATTCTTACTGACATAACGTCGAGTTCTACGACAAGACTGTATCTATCCTCGAATCTCGAGCACGGATGTACGGGGGCCAGTGATATAGCTGTTCTTTGATTGAGCATTAATTACTCGAGCTTTCCCACTTCTCGACAAATTATATCAATGCCTCGGGATAAAGCGATATGCTCGAGCTACTCACAAACATGCTCGACCATACAGGGCCACTGTTTTGTAGCCTTTGTAAAATAGTCCTCAAGATGTATCCTCGAGCTCGGTATTCGCATTATCATAACCTCGAGCTTTTCCCTATAAACTCCCCACAGGCATGGACTGATTCGTTATTTAAAGAATCCCGAGTCAGTTGAAATACCTCAAGCTAGGATTTCTACATTTGGAAGGAGTCTATGCCACTAAACGTCTTAGTCAAACTATGACACTCACCTCATGAAAGATTCTGAGGGATATGAACTCTTAGCAAGTCGAGTCCTATTAGGAATGCCCTATCCACCTCTATAAATATGGATCTATTGGTCATTATTCAGGTACGTCTTTACACTCAATTTTCAGTATAAACGTTTCTTGGTATTCTCTCTCTGACTTAGGCATCGGAGGGGCGACGAGGACACACCTCGACGCCTTTTGTTTCAGGCGTCGGAAGATCTCGATCGTGCTCATTCTCAGTCGTCGAGCTCGGAAATCATCAGGTACGATTTTTGGTTCAACATCACAATCCTACTAGGAACGTGCTACCTACCTCTATAAATACACAATTCCAGTTCATTATTAAGGTACGCTTTTAACATCCAGTTTTCAGCACTTAAAACTTTTCTTAGTCTCTCTCTGACTTAGGCATCGGAGGGGCAATGAGGACATACCTCGACGCCTTTTGTTTCAGGTACCTGAAGATCGCGTTCGTGCTCATCCTCAGTCTTCAAGCTCGAAATTCGATAGGTGCGATCTTTTGTAGCATGAACATGTAATATTATTTTATTGGAGAACATGTATATAATAAGAAAAGGAAAAAAATGAAATATAATTTAATGGAGAATAATTAAAGCCAAACGGGGGCTTAATATTCAAAAAGTACAGTTTTGCTTTTCAAAATTGTTCAAGTCAAATTGATTCCTCTGATCAACCACACGATACTCCATTAATTGACAATAATTTGTAACTACAGTGACCGCTCAATAATAGAGAGAATAGGTGTAAATACATAATTGGACAATTTGAAAGAAAACACTCATTTACTGTCTGGCACACCACATTGTCACCCCAATCCCTGACATTGTCCTTGTCTAAGGAGCATTATTCTCTATTTACATTAGGGATTTGACTCGTCGACTAGGGTGGCCCGTGGCTCGATCTGGAAAAGCCCAAGGCGGTCTGCTCATGGCTTTAAGAAGCAGAGCCTTAATTTTGGACATTGGCGAGCCCGAACAGGCCCGTGACAAGCAACACAATCATGGGTCAAAATGGTCAGTGTGAAGGTAGCAATTTCTGTAGCTCCCTTTAATACATGCAGCTACAGCTACCTTAAAAATATAAAAAAAATAAAAAATTGAGTCGAGTCGAATCTAAAATTTTCAACCTAGCTTTTGCTCGGCTCGACTTAGCTTGGGCAAAAGGCTTGGACCATTTTTTACACTCACTTTTCTCTTTATTCTCTCATTTTTGTATATACAATAAACTTCTAAGTCAGACTTAAAATCCAATTAAGTCCTTGTTTGACAAAATTACGCTATATTTTATTAATTTTTCAATTTGTTAAATTTTAATTTATTACAAATTTAATGGAATTCATGACTCTTATCAACTTTTTAATTAACATTTCATCAATCTATATCAAAACCTACTAAAATATTTATCAAAATCTTTATAACGCCGTCTTTAATTAGTTATGATTACTTTCAGAATGTTCTATGGAAAAAAAAATATATATATTTGTCCTTTCTAAGGAATATAATTTATATAGGAAAAGGAGATTTGATTTCCAGATTATTTGACGAAATCGTCTATGTTTAGTAATACCTAATGTAGGAACACGTCCAAATCATTATATATGTTTAGGATATAGGAACAAGTTTATATTACACAATATAAAGTAGAAATTACAACTCTAAAAAAACACTGGAAATTTGACAATGAAAGGAAAATTCACTATAATATGCAAAAAGAATACAATAATATTGTGTTTACAATATTGTCTAATTTATCAAACTTGTAATGAAGAGTCAATTATATATATTATATATTGTCAAACATTAATTATAGTGTTAAGGAAGGAAAGAACATAGAAAAAAGACGTGGAACAAAGAAAATTCTCCAACGAACAAAATTATCCACCTCTTACAGAAAATCCAACTAAGATAAACTCAATAACTGAGTGTCAACTGAATTCAAGCGTTGCTCAATGATTACCCTGGGTACCAAAATTATTCGAATTATTTTCACGAGTCACAAGATCACGAAATAACTCAACATCACCAATCAGGGCAAAAGCACACACTGTAACAAAATCAACACTTTAAACTGCTTATATAAAGTTTTTTTTTGCTAGACTTAACACCTTCGACTACATTTAAAGCATATACTACTAAAAAAGCTTACTCGTGCCTTTATGGAGGCATAATATCTCTCATGGGTCCGTATCTAGCAATTGAATGGCACTGCTGGTGGTGGTGGTGGTGACGGCAAAGCGATATTACCCATAACTTTTAAACTCGACTGAGAAGTATTATTCAATGTAGACCAAAAACCAAATTGCAACGGTTCTGTAGCAAACTCAATATCCACCAATGAACTTAATTTCTGTTAATTGTTCTCCAATAATTCTGTAGAACCCTGCAAGACATGTAACTAGGACCTTCTTTGTCCCTACAATACAACTTGGACACATTTACTAACATTCATGACTCCACCTTCAACACTGTACTTGTACCCTTTTAAATGAAGAATAATCAAGGAGATGAGATTTCTCTTCAAATCGGGACATGTCTCACTTCATCAAGTATCCTAACTATCCCATCAAATATCTTAATTCTGACCCTTTCAATACCAACTATCTTACAAGGTTCATTGTTACCCTTTACCACAACACCCTTTGAAACTGTTTCATATGTTGGAAACAAATCTCAATTGGAACATATATGAAAAGTGCATGTTGTATCAAAAATTCAATCCTCATCAGATTTGGAGTCGTCAGAAATAACCAAAAGTTCACCATCACAGTAGCAATTTTCTGCAATGTCAACTTCTCCTAGAGTTTTAGTTGCTTTCCTTTCCGATTTGTAGCCGATTTTTCTCTATCTGCAACTTATAGCAATCTTTTTTCATGTGCCACTTCTTGTAATTGTTACAAATTTTATTATTGAAGTTAAATTTCGAACTGCCCTTCTCATAACTACCATGAACAACAAGACTTTCTCCTTGAGCTTCAAATCTTACAATATGCTTCATTTTCTCCTTTAAAAACAAAGCATCATATACTTCTTCAACGTTTAGAGTATAACGACTATATAATATTGTGTCTCTAACCGAAATATATGAAGCGAGCAACAAACACAACAAAATCAACCCCAAATTTTTTTCATCATAATTAATCTCAAAGGTATCTAAATCAGCGACAATTTCTTTAAAAACGGCTAGATGATCTACGATGAGAAGAATACAAGCGCTACTTCAAATGAAATTTGTTAGTTAGACTTTTCATCATGTATAATTGCTCCAACTTCATCCACAATGTAGTTGCAGTTTTCTCATTCAAAACGCCATGAAGATTATGAATCAAAAGATGAAAATGAATATGTGTTACGGGTCTTTTAGTCCTTACGTTGTCTAAGCTCCATCGACCAATTTGATGGCATCTTGTCAAATCCCACAAAGTATCGTCCAAATCCATCTAAGCAAGCACTGTTTGAACTTTACCTGCCACATTGAGAATCTAGTGCTGCAATCCAAAAGCGGAACATCATATTTCATGGTTGCCATTACAAGAATAAAATCTCTAACAAATCAAACAATAAATTCTAATACCACTTGTTAGAAAATATGAACGAGATTATATAGCACAATAAAAAATAGCAATTATAACACTAGAAAAACACAAACAATTTGGCAAAGTAAATGAGAATTCATTATAATACCGAGAAAGAATACAATAATATTGTATTTACAATTTTGTCTAATTTATCAAACTTGTAATGAAGTGTCAACTATATAAGATACATTGTCAAACCCTAATTATAGTGTTAAAGATGGAAAGAATATTAAAAACGCGTGGAATAAATAAAATAATTCGACCGAAACACAACGTAGCTTGAGTGCCAGTCGGCGTTAAACGTACAATAGCGACGGGTTGGTGGTGAGTGAGCGTTGGCCCCTACTTTAAGCGCTCAAGTGGGAGATTGGAGCGCATTGAGCGAAAATATGTCGAAATCATTCATTGATCCATATTTTGACCTTTTCAAGGCCACCTCAATTAATCCACCAAAATCCAATCGAGTTTGAGTCAAACTTCCAAAATATATATTATGTGGTACTTTTAGCCCCTGTTTGAGCCCTAGTTTTTAAAAATATATTTTCAAACATACATTCTCCTATAAAATAATATGCAAACCAAAAATATTTCTTTACTTTTTAATCATACATTTTCCAAAAAATCATTATTTCAAAATATATTTTACCCAAAAGTGGAGATCAAACATTGGCTTAATCTAGAAATATTTTTACCAAATCTTTAATGTTTTATAATATCTAATGTTAGGAGTGAGAAACATTTCAACTGATTAAACTATAAGCCCTTATGTCTAAATATTTGGACAATCTTTCAATAAGAATTGATTGCACAACTATAATAATAATTTAAAAAAACTAGAATCGACTTGTTCTTACAGAAAAAGGTAATAGGTTGAGGACTGATGAAATGTTACTACAATCATTATATACATGATACTCAATAAAATTGAAATGATCACATTAATAGTTATATTTTACGGTTAAAAGAGTTAACCTTTCATTTCATTTCTAAGGTCAAGTATCATCATATATATAGCCTATTTACCATTCTATCAAAAATGGATTAGAACTTATTTCACTAATTCTTTTAGTCGCGCTTTAATTGGTGCAATTGCTAGCATATGTAATCCCCAACCAATTTATCTAGAGACATTACTCATCAACATTTCTATATAATTTCACAATCAATATATGGAATACAAATATCTTCAAAATTTGTGCTCGATCCTTGCTTGGCTCCTGATTTTATGAAGTAGGTTTTCCGTCGCAAAATAAAACTTGGAAGTCACATTCTCACTCTCGTGAAGATCGTTACAATTTAAATACAAATTCGTTGATTAGACTTAATTGATTGTACATATAACAAAAGATTTCAAACCAAACTTTGTTCTTTTATCAAACGAGGTAATTTTCCCTATACAAAAACCTCGAATTTTTTTTTACCAATTAGACTTTGCTAGCCAAATCCAATAGGATCAGTCAATTATGGTCCAACCTTAAGACAAGACTCGAATTTCTTCTAACAAACTTAAAATGCACGAGCAAGATTTAATAGAAATCATTAACATATAAATTGTAAACAGTAGCTAGGGATGGATTCCTTGGAAAAAAGTGTTCAAAATTTGGAGCCAACATTTGTCTCCTATCCTCTCTTACATAGGAAAACACGAGCAATTCTAGGAAATATCAAATATAATAAACTACAACCTAGATACGTAATATCCCCTAAATAATCTAGACAATTCACTATATAGATATTAATAGAAAACTTACTTAAAAAGGCCAAAAAATAAAACACACTAAAATAGAACCTTCCTTGACTCGGTAACAGCAAACAGTGGATACTTCATTTCACAAGACAGCTTCAAAACTTCACTAAGATCAACCATATTAGACTTATCCTCCGCCCAATTGAAGTGGCGCACCAGCTTCGCCACCCAAAGAGCCACCGTCACGAGTCCCAAATTCTTTCCCGGGCAGACCCTGCGGCCGGCCCCGAAGGGTGCCAATCTTAAATCAACACCTCTTACGTCAAAATCCTTCCCACCATGGGCTGTCAGAAACCTCTCAGGACGAAACTCCAATGGATCTTCCCATACATTAGCGTCATGGGTAATTGACCACATGTTGACCATAGCCGTCGTGTTAGCCGGAACTACCATTCCATTGCTGAGTCCGACATCCGCCGTGGAAAGCCTGGCCCACGAAAGGAGCGGGCCCGGAGGATGAACCCTTAAAGTCTCCTTGATCACTGCTTGCAAGTAGGGAAGCTTTGCCGTGTCAGTGTCTGTAATGTTTTGGCTCCCGACCGCACCATCGATTTCTTCCTGCAGCTTCCTTTGAATCTCCGGGTGCAATACCAGCTCCGCCATAACCCATTCAGTTAACAAGGCAGTCGTATCAGTTCCTCTGAACATCATTTCCTGCAAATTTACAGCGCATTTTCAATTTTTCTACTGGTTTTGTGTTATATAAGCACGCATTTAAAGTGTACATGCGTATAAAGTAAAAACTTTTTAGGTACAACATGCATAAGAAATGAAACTGGAACATACCCACAAAACAGCAATCATATCATCTTCATTCAGCTTCTCTTCACCCTCCAAATTGAGCAAAACATCAACAAAATCATCAGTATCAGCAATATTTTCACTTTGATTTTTCAGTTTATGTTCCTCAATTATTCCCTTCACCAGAGTTCGAACCCGTGGGACGAGTTCTTCACACCGAGAAACAATCCTAAATGGATCGTAGAAGTACGAAATCCATGGCAAATAATCTGAAAAATTGAATGCACCTAAAAGCTCAAACCCTTCTCTAATCATGCCCTTCAGTTCCTTAAGCTCCTCGCTAGACCCAGCCTGGTCGTAACGTTTACCAAAAACGCTCCCCATTATGTTATTTAAGGCTGCAGCTTGTAAATGCTTCTTTAAAGAGACTCTCCCGTTGAGTGCCTGTTCATATTCTATGTCCCTCAACATGGCGGAGCAGTCCATTTGACGGCCAGCTTCGTGCGCCGCAATGCGGCGGGGAGCGAATAGGTGGGAGGCGGCAATGCAGCGGAGGAGCCTCCAGTAGGTTCCATTAGGAGCAAACCCAATTGCTCGGCTAAACATCAGGCTCTTAGCCGACTGTTTAATAGGCCGATCAGCAAAGTGAGGGGAGGTTAAAATCTCTTTTGCAATAAGAGGATCTGAAGCCACTACAACAGGGGTGGCGCCGAGGCTGAACGCCATGAGCTGCTTAGCTTTGCAAGCTACAGCCATGGCGGCTAAAGAGCGATGGGCCAAGCCCCGGCTGAGATTAAACAGGCTTCCGAATACTGGTAAACCTCTCGGCCCGGGGATTTGAACAGCCCCATGTCGATTTCTGCCATTTTTCCATGCTGTGCCGCCGGGAGAAACAACCCATGTAAAAACAGCTAGAAATAAAGAAGCCAGTAATATTGCAAGAAGTATATACTCATCCAGAATATTTTTAGAGCCAAGAAATGCAGGGAAAGTGAAAACCCACCAGCTAGAATCCTTATACACCATACCCAAATCCATTTTATTTCAGTTGAAAGACAGAGAAACACAGAGAAGTTGAAAGAGTGTGTGTGTGTGTGTGTAATAAGGGTTAAAAGCGGTGATAGTATTATTAATAGAAGGCAGGTGAAAGGGTGATTAAGGCGGTGTAACAGTTACTCATAAATATGATTTTATTTTATGGGGAATTTGTAAAGTTTTACATTTTGTTTTAAATTGGAAAATGACAATTTTTTTCATTTGTAATTTTGGGGGGCTTTTTTAATGGGTCAAAATGCAAATGATTATTATTGTGTTTCCATTTTATTCATAGTGAAAACGTTTTCAATTCGACCATTTATTGAATTTGAGCTAAATAAACGACAATTCAACTATTTTGTTGAGTTGTATTTGGTCAAGTATTATCTCTTTCTATTAGATTTGTTATCAATCCACGATTAATATGAGTTCGATGTTTTCTTATTTCAATAATGAATTTGAAAGTAGTTAGGAGACAAAAAGATTCAGTCTCGACGTATAATGTATAACTAAGGAGAGAGTAGTATAGTTTCTTTAGCTATTTATGTACTTTTTGCCTTTAGATTAAAATTTTATATTTTAGCATCTTTAGTTGGAGGTAAGGTCTAGATCCTTCTTAAACCTATAATGTATTTTTCTTGTATTATTAATAAAACATGTGTTTATTCTAAGTTAAAAATTATATAAGCTCGATAAAGATAAAATCAACGATTCAAGCTAAGTTAGCAAGTTTTGATGACAAAGAAGGTTGGATAAATTGATGCATAAATTATATTTCGTTAACAAAAAATATGTGCATGTAAATACAAATAGAGTAACGACTTATTGAAACTATATATGTGTATAATAATAAGCAAATTACGACTTACTCTAACCTAGAAAATATGATGATATGAGATGAAATGAAATGAAATGAAGCGAGGTATACGAATATAAATTTCCTGAATTTCACTCCTGCACAGGTGCTAACAGGATAAAATCGACATTTATCTTCCAAGATACAACGATTCTCCAAAATTAATATAGTACAATATTAATTTTGTTGAGCGAACCAACATTTGACTGTACTATTTTAGAACAGAAAATATCGAACACAAGACTCAAAAGTAATTTGGAAATTATTTTAACATAATTTGAAGACGAAAATAATTAGAAATCAATTATATGAAATTGATTTGAAGTGAAGAAGATGAAATTATCATGGTTCTATTTATAAATTTTCTTGTGTCTCTTCTTAATGTTCGCATCTATTAGCAAAATTAATTTTAATCATTAGATCGCTCCATTTTCGCATTTAATTGTATAGATTACACCTTATCAAAAGGTTACACCAATTTTGAAACAACACAACTCTTTGATATGCATCATTTACAATTGAGAGTCAGGACTAATCATCGTACTAATTAAAGGCTTTTCCAATTCACACTTATAAATATCTCAAAAATTTCAACAATCTCCTACATGAATGACAAAATTCGACGCAGAGCAAGAAAGATGAAGAAGAGTATAACTGAAATATTATGCGTAGAATCAGTGGCTTTCACTTTGAACCTTCCCAAGTAAAAATCTATCAGATTTACTTGGCTAACCAGTGAACACAACATTTTGAATTGTCACTCGTTATTGTAAGGCTAGACAATAGATCGAACACATTATATTCATATCAAATTTTGATTCTCTATTATGTCCATTATTTCGGTCCTGAACCATCGTGATTCTGCAAATGCGCTAAAGAATTCACCAAAGTAAAATTCTCATGGAACTGGTCAAGTTCGCACTCACATATGTGATGTTCCATAAAAAGTACCAAACAATACTTCACTTGTACCATTTACAAGATATAGTTATCGTTAAAGACATAACTTATCCTTATCAATCCTTTGGTAGCACTTATTTGCATCATAAAAATGAGGTTGAGTTAAAAACTTTAAGTGCTTCCCATTGAGTCAATTATTACTAGTTTTCCTATTAAATCTAGTCCGTGTGATTGCTAGTCGCCAAGTTAGATTTTCATTAAGCTGGCCCATTAGTTTATGTTGTACACTCATTTCTCTCAATGTACAGTTTATACACTCTCCAAATAACCAATTTGTAAACAAATTCGATAGATTATTCGTCAATAAAACAATCAAAATTATTCCATTCGAAAGTAACTACCAAATGATATTATGTCTAAACGTATATATCGAGACTTATCATTACACATGACATTATGTGTTATTCCAATTTTAGCTAGTCTTCTCAATCAAATTATATAGCAGGAACTAACTGTCACCAATTAGGATATCTTTTAAAAAAATATGAAGTCATCATGTTTTCTTCTAGCTTTATTATAGCTCTAATTTCTTTCAAAACTCAAGTTGTATGGAAGACTTCCACGAAGCCACTCTCAAAAGTAAAATATATTTACTAGTATATTTTGAATCCTTGCATCGGATAATATTATGCAAACAATCATACCCCTACAATTCTGGTAGGATTTAGATTAGCCACATAATAATAATAATAAAAAAAATAATAATAACAATAATAATAATCTAATTATATAAATTTTGATCATAACGTTAATTATATTTATCTATCGGATAATTAATTTTATTCTACCACTAATCAACATATAAAATGACTAGATATGATAATTTCTCATGAAAGCACGAGCTCATTCATATTTAAGATTGTCAGTTAACAAAATAAAATAGAAAGTCATTTTTTTTTTTTTTCATTTTAAGGAAGTTCCACCCCATTCCAAATTTAGGGTTGGCAACGGAGTGGGTTGAGATGAGTTTGGGCGGGGCGGGCCCTTGCCCCATTTATATTTTATTTTTATCTTTTATATCTTTAATTAGTAAATATTATTACTTTTTTTTTTTCAATTTGTTAAAAACGACTTATATTATCTTTAAAAATAAAGATTTGTCATTATTTTTTAACGAATTTTTTTTTTTGCCACCATGTTCAATATGTGATCCATCCAAGTTTAACTGGACAAAAAAATTAGGCACATCAAACCATAATCAACACAAGGCCAGATTCACATTGCGGATTGCGAAACGGGTGTGCCTAAATTCAGTCTCATTTGAATTTAATATAATTGCAACAAACACATGGACAACATTTCATGAAAGTGTATATTATCATGTTTAAACTGTCAACCAAAAATCATGAAAAGTCACTACCATATTTGCTTATAACGTTTCGCGGTAGCAATTAAATGAGAGTCCGTGAACTTTCATTTAACTAAGAGTAAGCACGTGTGTTCTACGTTTTATATACGGAATGAAAGATATGCGTAATATTTTTAAAATAAGGTAATTAATAATATTAAAGAAAAAATTAAAATTGCTTTAGAATATATATATACATAAAATGTGAAAAAGTTGAATAAACTGAAATGTAATATTTTGTTTACTTATTTGTTTATGCTAATTATTGGTTGGATCCCTATTTTTCAACCATTACAGCGGCATCGACCAGCTTTTTGGTATATATGGACACGAAGAATAAACTGAAAAGTAATATTTTGTTTACTTATTTGTTTATGCAAAATATTGGTCGGACCTTATTTTCAACCATTACAACGGTATCAACCAACTTTTTGGTACATATGGACACAAGAAAGAATCGAATTAAGCAACGCGCACTTGACTAAATTTAAAATGTTTACTTATAAGTTAACTAAAAGTACATAAATGATTTTCAAAATAAAAAATTACTCACTTTATTTTTAACATAAACTTTTTACCTTAAAAAGTAAAAACAAAAATGTATCTATCTAAACACATTTAGAAACAAAAAAATTATGTACTAATCATGCTCATCATAATAACCCATAGCATTTATTTTAAGTTAAAACAAAAGTTTTCTTTTTATATTGAATGGGATTAATATAAATGGAGAAATAAAAATTTCTCTCCTTGAATGTATTGAGATAAAAATCTTTTATTATCTTTATATTTTTATATTTTTTTGATTCTCATTATTTTTAAAATACATTTTTCTCTTCATTCTTTTCAACAACATATTCTTTATTAAAATAATATTACATCCAAATTCAAAATTCTTCTTTATTTTTTAACTGCATAATTTTCATCATTTTATTATTTCAAAATGCATTGTTAGCCAAAAATGGGGTTCAAACAGGCTACTAATAAGTAACAGGATTACCATCAATTTTTATGCTTATACAAAACTGAACATGCAATAATAGTAAAATATCCAATACTATATTAATTATTTTTTAGAACACATAATATTAATTTTTATCAATACTTAAAAAATTAGTTTTGAGATAGAAGCTCGTACTTAGTGGGGTGGATACAAATATGGGAATGGTAAGTAACTCCTAGTTATTAGGAGTAATTAGTATGGTTTTTAAAATTGATGGATAATTTATCTCATGTTCGATTCTTTTCTTTCCAACTATTGATCACATTTAAGCAAATTTTTCTTTTAAATTTATTGTCATTTGTATTTAAATAGTTATATAATCTATCAGGGTCCGTTTGATTGTAAGGGTGGAAAATAGGTGGAAAGAAAACGAATTCTAGGGAAAGTAATTGTTTAGAACTTGTTTTGTAGGGAATTGTTAATAAGTGTGTTTGATTAGTATAATTTTCCACCCGAAAAATTTTAAAATTTTGTGTTCGCTTGGCTTTGTATTACATGAAAAATTTTCATTAAAGTGATAATTTTTTTTACAATTGGTTATAAAATTTGTTTCCATTGCCAAAAAGTAATAATAAAAAAAAACATATATTTTTTTCCTAAAAGTCATTTTTTTCATTAAAGTTTAGTGTTCGTTTGATTTTGTTTTACGTGGAAATTGTCCATTAAAGTGAAAATATTTTTTTACAATTGAATATGAAATTTGTTTCCATTGGAAATAAAAAAAAAAAAACCGGCAGTCAAGTGAAAAATCATTTCCCACAAAATTGGTGGAATTGATTTTCCCCAAAAAGGAGGAAAATAGCAAGGATAGAGAAAACAAATTCACATTAACTTTTTACAATCAAATATGACATAAAGTAGGAAATGGAAAAGAAATTCCTACTTCCATGGAATTTAATGCCTATCAAACATGGCCTTATATTAATTAAGCTTGCAATTTATAATCTTTAAATGAAAATGTTGACTATGTTAATAATGATAAAATGGTAAATTGAACGTTTCTCATCAATTTCCACATTTTGTTTTAATATGTATTGTAATTATAATATAATTATATAATAACGTAGATTTTAAGTGAAGCTCACGTATATAAACAATAAATAATATAGTATATATACATGTACATATGAAATAATATTATAATATATTAAAGGTGACATTAATGATAGATAATTACAATTTAACTTTATGTTGTCTTCTTTTAAATATGGAGTTTATATGTTAAATTAAACTTCTTGTACACCAAATTTGACAGCCCCCTCACAATAGGGAGACACTTTTTTTGGAAGCGGGATCCCCCTATTGTGAGGGGGATGTCAAACTCGGTGTACACTATACCAAGTTTGATCCTTATTTTTTATATTGGAGTACTCATAGTTTTATATTAAATATTCTATATGTATTATTTTGGTATTAATAGCCCAATTTGACCTTGAGTCACAACAAATGGACGTGAAAATGTTATTTCTCAATGGAAATTTAGAGGAAGAGATTTATATGAAACAACCGAAAGGATTTCCCTCTAATGATGGTGAACACTTAGTCTGTAAGTTTATGAAGTCTATATACGGTCTAAAACAATCGTTCCATCAATGGTAATTTAAATTTCATGAAATAATTTATTCATTTGGATTTATTCAAAATCTTATGGATCAATGTAGATACTAGAAGATTAGTAGGAGTAAGATCTGTTTTCGTTTTTTATACGTAGAGGACATTTTATTTGCAACCAATTATAAGGGTTTGTTGCCTGAAGTGAAACAATTTCTCTCTAAACATTTCGAAATGGGTAATGCATCTTATGTCATTGGCATTAAGATTCATAGATACAGGTTACGAGATATTTTGGGTATGTCTCAATAAACTTATATCAATAAAATTTTAGAGAGATTCCGGATGAAGAATTGTCCACTAAGTGTAGCTCCTATTGTGAAGGGTGATAGGTTCATTTGAACCAATGCCCAAAAAATGGTCTAGACAGTGAACAAATGACGAACATTCCATATGTTTCTACTGTTGAGAGCCTTATGTATGCTCAAGTCGCACAAATCCTAACATTGTATTTGTTATAGGAATGTTATGACGATATCAAAATAATCCATGTATGGACCACTAGAGAGCAGTTTAAGAAAGTAACAAGGTACTTTCAAGGAACCAAAAATTACATGCTTATGCATAAACTGACGGATAATCTGGAAATGATTGGATATTTAAATTCAGACTTTGTTAGATGTATTGATTCACAAAATTCAACATCAAGATATATTTTTATGATAGATGGTGAAGCTGTATCATGGAGGAGTGCCAAGCAAACCATGACCGCTACTTCCATTATGGAAGCTGAGTTCGTTTCCTATTTTGAGGCTACTCACATGACGTATGAATCAAGAGTTTCACATATGGGCTTAGGGTTACGGAATCCATTTCTAAGCCATTGAAATTTAAGGATCATGTAGAGAAAATGAGACTTAGCTCCACTCTGTAATGGTATATGAAACTTTTATTTATTATGATGTTTTCTTATATTCTTGCGCAACCTAATTTATTTGAGAAAATACATATAAGTAGGACCAAAAATAAAATATGGGATCTTTTTCATTAAGTATTGTTACCACATAAAGAATAATTTTTAAGGAACTAAATATATTTTAATACATGAAAGATAAAACTCGTTATTAGAGGACTCATTGCCATGATTCATGTGTTTATTTCTTTAGAAAGACAATTGATGGGATTAAGTTGAGATATTTGGTTGAATGTAGGGATCAAGTGGGAGAATATAACCAATCCATGCATTCTTTTCTTCAACGGGCAATTGATGATCCACATTCATGGTTTCAGTTTTCAACATTTACAAACAACATTTATAGGGTTTCATTTCACCATTTTGGCTATGTATATAGATGGGTTTGGTCCTTGAGCTCCACCACCAAAAATATAATATACACCATTAATTTCAAAGTGTTGTGAGTTTAAAAGTGCCATTGCTTGGAACAGAAAGGATAGCTTCTGGAACAATATTAATGGCCACAGGTACGAACTGAGTTTTCTATTTTTTCAATCCAATTTGTTCCGCATATTTGTTTTGGATCGATTTTTCATCTAACATTAATAATTAAGTTTAATCACTTAAACTCGAAGCTCGTCTACATATATAAATATATTTAAACTATAATAAAAATTATTTCAAACTGTAATTAATCTACCATTATATTAATGCAACCTTTAATATATTATATTATATAATTATAATAAAATTACATTTATATGTGTGGGCTTCGATTTTAAGTAATAAACTTAATTTAAATAATGTAATATAAGTAATTAAACTTAATTTGATTATTATAAAATTCTAAGTACTCCAATATAAAACAATGAGCATTACACTTAAATGGATATTAAACAAAGTTACATTATATTAAATATATGAGGATAGAATTGACATATAACTAAATATATAAAGGTAAATTTGGTATTCAAAGGTTTCTCCTCAATCCACACTTTTAATATATTGCAGAAAGATAATTGACATCCGTCCAATAACTTTTAGTTTTAGGCGAATAAAGATAATTTATTCGGTAAATCTCGTTTCATTATTGAACAAAGTTCTAAACAATTGCCTAATTTCTTGTAAGAATACATACAATTGTCTCTCTCTAAATTTGCAGTAATTGACAAACAAATTAGATATATATAAAATAATATTCACGTCGTGACATTTAAGATTGAAGAGACCTTCAGAGCAACAATCACGAATTATTTTATTTAGAATGCAATGCAGTGCATCTATATCCAGTAGTCATCTTGAAATAACTGCCTAAGACACAAAATCAAACTAGTGTAGATCATAAAAGTTCAAGGGCGTGATCAATTTCAAGAAATAATGATTCAAGTCACTATTAATCTACCAAACACTGGATTAAATTCCACTCTTCTAGTGTCCTACAGCACTTACGAGGACAAATTCAGATTCATAGAGGTAATCAAAATTTCTGCACCTGCATGAAAACTTAATCAAGGATAGATCTGACACAATTGTCCCAAAGAAAGACTTAAATCTAACTTTATGTTCCAATGTTATTATGACAGCCTTGAAAAGGAATAGCATTGGTGATCTTTCACCGCAGATAGGGTTAAGATTTGAGATTTTATTTTAAAATGTCAACTTTGTTAAAATGGAATATTCAAATCCTTATAAATTGGTCTATATTTTCGTCTTTATTTGATGTGAGATTTTATCTCTTAATATACGCTCGCAATATGGTGGCTTGTTTGAGCAGACAAATCTTGAAATTCGTGTACTCAATTTTTTTAAATCTTAATTGGATCGAATTATTCGTTGAAATTTAGTGAGATCTGATATCATGTTAAGATTGAAATTCCATCTTAAAATGTCAACCTTATTAAAATGAGTAGCTTAAACTCTTATAAATTGATTTACGTTTTCATCTTTATTCGATGTGAAATTTTATCCCTAAAGAGAGTGTTTGCTCCCTTATGTTCGTGTCTACAAGAGGATATATACTGCGAGAAGTGCAGTATAATAAACATGTAGTTTCAATGAACAATATATACAAACTGGGGGCATATTAACATTTTCCAGAGAAACCTGATGCATATGCAATGACAGTTTCTTTACGAAAACTTGACTGGATCATTCAATTAGTTTTATGCATGTATTAATTTACCCTATAAATTTAGTATGAGAATACAACAAATTATGCACAACTACTTTGTGAATAATATCTGCAAAATTACATGAAGAAAGTCTTAACATTGTTTGATAAATTGGTACATGAATTATATTATGCTAATGAAAAATACGTGCATACAAATACAAATAGAGTAATGACTTATCGAAATCATCCATGTGCATAATAATAAATAAATTACGACTTACACAATTGTAGAAATTAGGAGGGGATGAAATAAAACGAGGTATGTGTTACTTTTTTTATATCGCAAGTTTACGATATCGTAACAAGTAGTACAGTGGACCTTTGAGTTCGGATATCGTGCCCACAAAGACTAAATTTCAGGACTTAATCTAATTTTTTTAACTCTTATTTGAAAAGCAAATAAAGAAATATGATAGTCGTGATTATTATTATTTTTTAACTACTTGAAAATATCAAATTTTGCAAACAACGGGTGATTGAAGATTCAAATATGGGATAAATATCAGGATATAACAATTTCATTCATTGATTACCTTAATTTTTAATTCAAGATTAATAATCTAATGTAGTGTTCAATCGAATTCTTCTATTATATTCAATTTACTCCTATCGAGTTCTCATTAAATATATTTAATTAATTAAATTTCATATCTATATATGAATCAACATTAGTTAAATGAAACAGTAATTCTAAGAATTCATATTATGACCGCAATAATTAGTATAGATATCTCTACACATTATACCAATTTACTGAATTTTACTATATGGTCTAAATCTCAAACTTACCTCTTGATTCCCAAGATACTCACATAATCATCAAATTAGTGATCAGTAAATTCAATACATTAAACTCATAATAAAACCAATACATATATGAATAAATCACAAAATCTTGAATAGAAAAATAAAATGACATAAGTCGTCTACATTATTTGTCCTAATACGAAAATTAGTCACTCATAATATAAAAATAAACACGATAAATTATTTTTGAATATATCACCGGATTATTTGAATAAATCCTCCTTGCAGCCGTTTCTCGTGTGTATATATATATTCTTTCGCAGCCGTCCAGTTTCTTCTTATTTATTCTTTCTGCTCGTATATGTGCATATATCTCTCAGCCGCAACTTTTGACTTGCCCCAATTTCTTGTCTGCCTCACTGTATGTGTAGTTTCTGTGTGTATATATAAGCAGCCACCGTTAAATATATTCTTTCATCACTCGTAAGATTCACATACTCCGAAACATATTCTTTTCGCTCTTTTCCAAAGTGTGAATGTTGGATTTTCTACTATCGTCACATCTCTAATGTAGGCAAAATTTCATAAATTGCAGTTTAACATGACAATAAATAAGGATTCTCCATTAAATTTGATTGCTTCAATCTTTAGGACTTAACTAGGCTATCAATTTCTTATCAAAAGTCAAATTTTCTTAAACAAGTGTTCGAGATTTAATCAAGGCATTTGATGCTTCTTTTATTTCATGTACCAACGTTTTCTGATTTTTTCAATAAATTTTTCTGTATTTGAAGCATTTTTTCCTTTAAATTTTCTAAATGACTCATGTAACAAGTTTTTGACTTATAAATCCCAAAATAGGGCACAAGGTTTAAAAAATTCTTGCAAACTTAATTGCTCGAGTCATAAAGGTTATGAAGATAAATTTTCAAATAAAATACTTTTTATGTCTTAATTAGTGCAATATCTCTCATTTAACACCAATTCAAGTAAAACGGCCTATAACTTGAGATTTTCACTCAATTGCATCCTATTGACCTCACACAGTCCTCATAATTTTTTTAAATTTCACACATGTAATCCATATTTATCTCAATATCTTTCAACAACAGTGAAATCCCCCCCCCCCCAAAACGATTCTAAATTTGGTCCAAGAATATAAAATTTAGTGGTTTGAGGTTTAACATCTATGGTCTACTATTTCAACATGTTCAATTATGAAATCAACTCATTCATACACAATGCTTAACTTAATCATGTGCTCAATGTATATCAAATTTCACATGAAAAATAAAAAATTAATCAAAACATGTAATTTATTCACCATTCATAAATCAATTCATGATTCAATATATTCGTCATTGCCAGCCTTTCCAACTAACTCACGCAGCACACAAAAAGAAAATATTTTTATTTATTTATTTATTTGAAATTTTTAAAATTTTTCAAACTCTTTTTTTTTTTTTTCATTTTTCAAATTTTTTTGAATTTTTTACTAAAACCATAAAAGCACACAACAACACATAAAAAAAAATGAATTTTTCTACCCCAAACTTAAATTAGACATTATTCTCAATGTCTTTAATCCTTAATTCACATATAAAAGGATAGGGTAGAAAGTGAAGAAAAGATTCCATCTGATATGGCCTATAATTCAATAGTTAGCTTTCATGTTGCTCCCGTTGGCTCCTTGTTCAATATTGGTTTAAATGTTTCGCGACGTCGTATTTCAGAAAAATCAAATAAAGCATTAAGATCAAATAATTGGAACAAATGTTACTTAACTCTAACATCTAATAAACCAATTAACATATCGAAAATCTAAGGGGAAACGGGGTATGAATGATGAGTCACAAATAAACTTTAAAAAAAAAACTAAACTATCCTAAAACTAAAAAATGGAATAAAAAAAGAAAAAAAAAATCTTGGATTGCCTCCCAAGAAGCGCTAATTTAACGTTATTAGCTTGAATTTGTGACATGTTTGATCATGGTGGCTCGAACCAAGTTATACCATTATTGCATTTTGTGCAATTTTCATTTATGTAAAAAAAATTTTGCTCTCCATATTTTGATATTTCTATTTCATCTCTACTAAGAAGTCCATCGAAATTTGATTTTCTATTCTGACAGTTTCGTTGATCAGGTAACTCTTTTCCATCAATTTTAAAGCAATTATTTTTATTGGAAGGTTTCTCAAGTGTGGTGTAAATATTAAATATCTCTTACTTGTCATCCACCCTCGATATTAGCTTACCCTTCTACATATCAATCAGGGTTCGATATGTTGCTAATAATGCTCGTCCAATATAATTGGAATGTCTCAATCGTTTGGTATGTCCAGCACAATTAAGTCCACTGGAAATATTAAATTTTCTGTTTTTATAAGCACATCTTCAACTTTGCCACGTGACTTTGAAATTGTTGTATCAATTAGTTGTAGCGTAATTATTGTAGATTTGACTTCATCCAATCCCAATTTTCAGTAAACAAAATATGACATAAGATTTATACTAGCACCTGTATCACACAATATCTTAATATAACAAGAATTTCCAATTGAACTAGGCAGCGTAAAACTACCTGGATCTTTCAACTTGGGATGCATTTTGTTTTGTACTCTTGCACTACTTTTCTCCGTTAATGCCACAATTTCAAACTCCGAAAATATTTTTTTTTCTTTGTTAATATCTCTTTTAGAAATTTTGTGTAGCTTGAAATTTGTAATATCACATCAATCAACAAAATATTGATCTCGAGTTTCTTGAGTACATCAAGAAATTTTTCAAATTTTGTGTCTTATTTGTTCTCCTTGAGACTCTGAGGAAAATGAATGGAGGCACGTAAACTTTGACCGAACTACATTGGCATTGGATGCTTCCGTACTTTCTTCATTCTCAATTGAGACGGGTGCAAATTTTTCCTCTATTATAGCTTCATCAACATCTCTGTGGTCATCTTTTCTTTTTGGTCGTTTCACAGTAATCTGTGGTAATTGTACCTCACTCCTTATGGTTATAGCATGAATGTTTTTCTCCATTGACTTCTTTTGAAGTCTTTGGGAGAATGGAAGTAGATGTACATATACTTTAACTTTTACAGGAGCCCTAAGTGTATCGTTTTCCACTACTCTTATTGTCATCGCTTGCTCTTTATGATTTGTCATTGTATTGCTTGGCAATGATTCCTGTGGACATTCTGCATGTTGTTGAGCTATCTGACCAATCTG
>CAIGRP010125085.1:17390-28567 GCA_903798385.1 Fraxinus cuspidata | reverse complement strand
GCGACTTAATAATATAAATCAGACTATTTTCAAGTTCAACAAGAAAATTTTATTTGAAAACGACATAAGATTTTTTTTTTGTCACTACAGGAAGACTCACCGGTGGCAACAATACAAAGCTCGAGACCCGTAATAGCCAAATCCTGTAATCCACGTGTTACTTATAGTTCAGAAGTTCTACATTTTTCCTCCACCGGTTCCTTATATACTGCTTCCAAAACCTCTTATCCTCTATACCCTTAGGACGGAGTTTCAGTGTACCGGCTTAGGACCTTTTTAAACTACCAATTTTGAGAGCATATCGGTTTTGAGCGTTTTTAATATCGATTTTTAAAACAATCCAATCCACCCGATCTGAAATTTTTTTTAAAAAAGTAAAATTATATATATATACCCATGCATAAAATAATAACATATATGTTAACGATAATTTCAATAAATTCCACAAGAAAATGGCTGAGTGAAGACTAAAAAAAGTTAATAATTTACAAAAAAAAATTCTTTTATCAAAGGAATGGCATGACCCTTCTTAACTATTTAAATAGACCAATTCATTCAATGCTCAATAACTACAACCCAACACAAAATGATTGTATTAATTTTTCATATACTATTTCTATTTTTGATGGTTAACCTCTCTTCCATTTTTTGATAAAAACAGTCACAAGTGTAAAGACTAATAACGAGTTACACACCGCTTAATATATTAAAAGTAATAAAACTTATGAAGTACTAATATATCGGCCTCTTGGACCAGCTATACGTTGCATTACTTCATCTCGTACTTGCTCACTACTCAAGCGTATTGCACGATTGATTTGATTCCCAATTGAGCTAGTTCGTGGAGTTGTGTTAATACAAGTGCAAGTAATCGGATAAACATCATATGGATATGATGAATACATATGGAGATGTACATGATAAAATCATCATTACCAAGATCGCGTTGATTGGCCATCTAAAATGCAAAATTGTAGAGACAAAAGACAACCAAAAAAAAAAGTCATTAGTAAAAACTTCAAACAAAAATAATATGCAACTGATGATGATGGAGAGCTTCATCAGTTATGCGGTAAACAAAGTGCGTCATAGCTACTATTCATTGCAGGAATTTGAAATATTTTACACCAACAGGTACCACCCCTTCTCAGGTCCCCCCAACTGGTTCTACTATAAAGGCCTATCTCACTACCAACTGGATCTGCATATATCTACTTTCATGTGCAATTAAATACACTTATAAAATACATTCTCAAATAGGCATTTTGACGCAGGGGCAGACCCAGCACCCGACGAGCACCGGCGGCCGCCCATGCTGGATCAGCAGAAACAATATTTTTTGGTTGACAATGAACAAAATTTTTAGATTATATACCTGATAGTTTGTTTTACTTTCAAGCAATTCTTCTAGCTCAATTAGTTAGAGCTCTCCTATTCTTAATGGAAGTCCCAGTTTCGAATCACATTTTTACCACATTTATTGTGAAAGATTTTTAATACTTTGATTTTAACCAAAATTAAATGGGTAAGGAGAGGAGATTCGAAACCACGATCTCTACTTAAGCCCTGTTTGGTTCGGATTAAAATCTGATTTTAATCAAGTCAAAGTTAAATAATCAATATTAAACACACTTTTCATGGGTCCCACAGCTTTTCAACCACACATTTCAAAAACTTCTATTAAAATAAACTAAAATCTAATTTTAATCTCCACCAAACACCCTCTTAAAATATTAAGTGTTTGACCATTGTGGCACTTATTCAATTTGATACTAAACTTACTAGAATAATACATGTTACATTTTGACGGGTTTAATGGAATTCTAAAAATTTGAATCCGTACTCTTCCGTTGAATTATATAAAACTTGGCAATAATATTATTTGGCGAATATTGTAAATTTTTACAAAAAAATTATATATATTTAGTTTGAACAAGAGAATTGTTATATTTAAATTTTAGACCTTGTTTGATTACTTTTTTTTTTCAAAATACATTTTTCTTTCTTTTTTCAACTCCACATTTTTCAATAAAATAATATTACATTCAAATTCAAAACTTTTTCTTATTTTTAACCACATATTCTTCATCGAACCACTATTCTAAAATGCACTTTTTGCAAAAAAAAAAAAAAAAAATTGGGCATCAAACGGGACTCTTAATATTTTATTGCTGACAACAGTCGACGATCCATGTCCGTCCGTGCTGACTCAAAATCCTGGGCCTGTCACTGTTTTGACGAACAATTGAACTGCATGCAAACACTTGCAAATTCGCCCAAGAATACACAAATACATCCCATATATATACGAATTTATTCACAAAGAGAGAGCCCCCATCAGATTTTTTTCAATTGTGGTTACTCTGTTTTCTCACTTCGATTAATGCATTGTAGGCTTCCATTAAAGTTTTAAAAAATTCCACATTTCATTGGAACTACATACTTCGAATTTAAGCATAGAAGATTGGGGAAAATACAATATAAATAGAATCTATACTGAATATTGATAGAAATCAGAGAAAGGATGAAGGAAGAATGATGGTGAAGAACCCAGCAGAGAAGTACCCGTTGAAATGAATGATTTAAAATTTTAAATGGTTAGGATTTTATTTTTTTTCTTTTTGTATCCAAAAGTTAGGATACATTTGATAATAATAAAGTGGAAGGTGTAAAACTGGGAGAGATTTTGGGGAACCATCAAAACTCGTTGATTCAGTAGATTGAGAGAAACAGCAAAAGTTACACTACATCGAGTTTGGGTGGTTTTATAATTTTTTGCTCGTTAATGACATGCAAAATGACCAACCATAGCAAAAACTACGGTGCTTCAAAATAGGTCGTTCCAAATTAGTATTTCGAGGATTTTAATAATTTGTTAACTTTAAATGTTGACGATCGTATGTTAGTCGAATTTACAAATCACCTACATTATCTAGAAGCTCGTTTCGAGAACTATATCATNGAGGCACCCCCAACATTTGAGATTATTTATTTATTTATAATCAATTGAAATGTAAATTTTAATTTAAATCAAAATTAGCAATTAATTTTAATAACACATTTCATGAAATCCATAACTGTTTAACCTTTATCAAAATTTATTAAAAATTTGATTTTAATCTCCTCCAAATAGGAGTTAAATCATAATAAATTTGAATTTTTATAACATGCTAATTTTAAAAAAATTTCGATAATCGCACGCTAATCGAATCTACAAATTACTTATATCATCTCAAAGCTTATTTCGAGAACTATATTATGGTTATATCGAATAGTCCAAACAGATATTAAAAATAGTTAAAAATACGTTAAACATGAGTCTTAAAAAAATACGTCCAACTCGCAATTTTTCTTTAAAAAAAATTTCAATTATTTCATTAACATTTATTATTTTTTGCATGATAAATTTCTAAATACAATTTACAAAATTTTATTAGAAAATTTTACATGAATTAAGACATCAAAAATTTTAGGATCATTACGGATTAAATGTAATTTGAATTACTTTCGAATTATATTTACATTAAATTTGAATTTTATTTCAATTCATTTACTTCCTAGATTCAATTTGATTTACTCGCCGCTAGCTCAACATCTGTCAACGAGATGGTAAACAAAACTATACAAGTAGCAACATTCATTTGACAATTATGTAATTGTACGGCGTTTTCAAAGTGTCAAGATGGGTAGACATTGCCTATGCGAGTTTTTTAGAACATTTTCATTGTTTATTCACTGTAGGGTTGTCAATTTGACTTGACTGCTTGGCCGACCCACTGATCGAGCTCGAGCAAGCCTATACGACTCATCGAGCCACACAGACCATTTTTGGCATCTGACAACCTGAGCTACAAAAACAAAAACTCCAAAAAGTTTTAGGGAAAAAAAATAAAAGGAGGTCAAATCTTGCAGCATAGCTGCCTTGTTAAGGTAGCTGGGTGAAGGCAGTTGTACCCAGCTGCCTTGTTAAGGCGACGGTTGCTGCCTGCAATAGCGAGCAACCACGTAGCTACCATTGTAACAGGCAGTATGTGCTATATGCTACCTATGTTGTGTTAATATTGTTGTTATTAACAGTGTTAAATACTTTAGATTGATTTGGAAGATATTGAAGAAGAAGTACTCGATACTAAAAGGTCGAAAAAAATTCCCGAATTGTTGACAACATATGACAAGTAAAAAAGTTGGTGTTCAAAATGAAGTTGATATTTGGAAAGCATGTTGAAGCACAAAATATTTGAATATGCACGTATTAAGGAGTTGTAGAGTGAGACTAGTCGGTCTCAACCAAAAACACACAGAACTAGGGTTTGACGATTCTAATTCTACTCTTTCCACCTTTGTGTATTCACTTGAAAGATTTCGTGAATGAATGAATTTATACGTGGTTGCAGTAGAGATGCCACTTACGATAATAAATTCAATACACTTTACCTTACTTTTACAGAATTATCTACAACCCGGGTTTATTTCTTATTTTAGAAGTACTTTTCGTTTAGATACAATAAAATCATATAATAAAAGAAAACAAGTTGCTATTGAAGGTCAAAAAACTTTTAATAGTGATATATCGTTTACCTCTAATTTATGGATTAGTATTAATAAAAAATGTTATATTGCTGCTCTCATTACATTGACCCGTGTGATGTCTATATAAAATGATTATAACATTCAAATGTACAAAATATCCTCATAATACAACTATCATATACATGATTTTAAAAAAATATATTATACAAGAATATGATATGCAAGAAATGGTTCGAAATTTTACTTTTAATAATACTAGTGTGAACAAAGTTGTTATTAAAAAATTTATTGACGATCTTAACTTTATATTTGGAAGTTTATTTTTTCATCAACGTTATTTATGCCACATTACCAATTTAATCGTAAAAGATGGATTATAACATATAAGATTGTCTTTAGATAAAATTAGACAAGCAATTAATTTTATTATCGTGTCACTAGTAAGAAAACAAATATTTAACAGTTTGAGTGTATAATATGGCTTACAAGAGAAATTATTTAACACTGATGTAACGTATAGATGGAACTCTACATATCTTATGTTAATTATGATAAAGTTATTTCATTATATTATAATGGTGGGACTTAAATATGGACCCAAAAATAATTGGAAAGGTTGAGAATGGTCTATTGCATTTAGTGTGGAAAAATTCTTAAAACCTTTTTGTGATGCCACAAATGAATGTAACAACGTTTATTACTTTATATCATTATTTGTTTTACAACGCTTTTTCTGCATTTAATAAATATAGGAATTTGTCAATTTTTGTTGATATAATCTATTATATGAAGTTAAAATTTTGTAAATATTAGGAAGTGTTACCCTCTTCATTTCTTTTAACTTGATGAACTCTTGACTTAATTTAACTGGCACAAAACCTATTCTAAAGGAGATTTAAAATTTCATGAATGTGAAATTATCACACTTGTATATAGAATCTATGTTACGTGAAATATATAACTATTATATTGAAAAATGAAGTTATGACGGTTATACTTTCCAAAATTCATTTTCAAGAAATATTTCAACAAATTCAAGATGATAGATGGAATTATTTAGACACCGATACAAGTGTTTCTTTATTTAATTCTAGTTCATCAATATTTAGAGCGATAGATGTCAGTAATACAAAAAATTCCCTTTAAATTAGCTAGGTATGTGTGGGTGAACGTTCATAACATGTTAGAATTAAAAGAATTTAGTCCTCTATCAATGAAAGCAATATCTAATTGTATAAAAAATTGTATGTAATCTATTAACACTTCGGTGTTTACAATAATATCGAATGTTGCATTTAGTTTAGGTGATCAAGTTTTATTAGACGAACGATCAAGATAAAAATAAGATATATTTGAGGCTTTAATATGCTTAAAGGATTGAGAATGTGCAGAATTACGTATTCAAGGACAAGTTGACAATATAATGGTCGAAGAGTTACAGTAGATCTAAGGATAGTATATTGTAAGTTTAAATTGATCAGTTTTAAAAAAAATTATGTAATTTTAAAATTTATTCGTTTTAAGAAAAATTTTTCATGAAATATTTTATTTATGTACAATTATAACCCCGTCCATGTTGATTGTAGCTGGTCCAAACTTCGAAAAAAAGAGGAAAGTTGGAACTTTTATTTAAGGCCTGTTTGAGCCCCAATTTTGGTGTAGAATACATTCTGGAATAACGGATCGATGAAGAATCTGCGGTTAAAAAATATATAAAATTTTTGAATTTGTATACAATATTATTTTATTGAATAATGTGTGATCGAAATGAAGACATAAAAAAATATATTTTTAAAAAAAGAGAATCAAATAAGGGTTTAATTTATAATTCATATACATTATACAAATTTTAAATTCTTAAAAGTTTTTTTACATTCTTTTAAAAAATTTTAAATTTGTCACAAATTTAAAAAAAAAAAAACCTAATGAGTTGGCTCAACTCGAGCTTAAATTTTTGGCGGGTAATAGCTCGGCTCGATTTGGATGACAAAAAGCTCGAACAATTTTTATTCTAGCTGAACTCGAACTTCGAGTTTCGGCTCGCGAGTCACCCGTTAACATCCTTGATTCGCCGTTCAAATTTCCTTCTGTTTACCGTCTCTCAAAATTGGAAATTTGAAAATTCTTTAATACGCTGTCGTTTCACTTTCCCCCAAATTCATCATCATGCTTTAAACCCTTCCTCTATGTCTATTACATATGATATACACTACCCTAAAAAATATTTTTGATTTATTATCTCTGAAAATGGAGGCGGAAAATGATAAAGAGAAAATGGAGGAAGAAATTGAACACACTGACAACGATTTTTCCGATTCTATAATGGATGATTCTTTGGATAACGCGAATGAAGAAGAGGATGTCGCAGAATCACATCCCGAGGTGCAACTTTAATTATTAATATCTCCTGAATAATTTTTGTTTTTTTTTTTTAGAAAAAGCGTCGTACATTCTTCTTCAGTGGTTGTGCTGTTCCCTTGTGATCAAATTCATTTCCTTGTTTAGTTCTTAAAAATTGTGGGAATTGGGAAAAATGGTTGATGATTTTCTCGCTGCAAATTAGAGACGAATGTGTGAATGTTTATATCGAAAAGGGGGATGTAATTTCTGCTTCAGACTTTGTACACTGTTTATGCTCATCATTTTTGTTCTTCTCTGTTTCATACGATTAACGTGTCTCTTTAGATAGTGTACTTTGCTCCAAGAGTTTTTTTTTTGTCCACTACATCGATTTCTTAATTTCTTTTGATTCGATGACATTCTTTCCTTTCATGTTTATGCTTGATCCCAGAATATGTTCTCATTCTTTTTTATGTTCAAATTTCATTGGTTTCATTCTATATTTTTTTCTTATTTTGTTTTTTATATAACTTTGTATTTCCGTATGTTGTAGGAACCATTGACCGAGGAGGAGATAGAAGACCTCATTGCTGAACTTATAGAAGTCGAGGGTAAGGTAAATATCATTTCTCCCCTTGATATGTTGTGAAAGAAGAGAATACACTGCTTTGGAATTAATAGTTTACTTTTAGGCTGCCGAGGCTCAAGAAGCACTGGAAGATGAATCACTAGCAAAAGTCGAGGCGGATGTTAGGGGAGAGCTAGCCCAATCTCTCTCTGAAGATGATGTAAAACATTCCTTTTTCTGCATTTTCCCTATCTTCTGGATTGTTATGCTTTTCGTTTTCTTACTCCTTGTTTTTGGTTTACTTGTCTTTAACTCTTTTTGATGGGTGATAGTTGGAGAAGGCTGTTAAGGAGGAGATGGCAACATTCAAGGAAGAGTGGGAAGTTGCGCTCGATGAGCTTGAGACTGAGAGTGCTCATTTATTGGTATGCTTTCTTAGGTTTCTTACTCGTAATCCCTACCACTATCTCCATTAGTTCTTCTATCCACATCAGTGGTGTCAATAGAACTTTAGGAATTTAATTTTGGAAATTGGTTTCTTAATTTTTTTTATTTTTACTTTTTCAAATTTTAAATAAGAGAAAGGGAAACTATGTCATCTGTTGATATTTAATCTAAGTATTGTTATGTATCGACTTTTTTCCTCAGCGTTGTCCCATAAACTATGTCTATATAAAATGTATTAAAGCATTAGATATAAGAAAGTGTACTTTGTGGTTCCCCGACATTTTCTCCTTTGTATCATACAGTTTATTGTTTCTTTTCACTTGCCTCACTGAGCAGGAACAACTTGATGGTGCTGGTATTGAACTCTCAAGCCTCTATAAGTGGATTGAAAAGCAGGCTCCAAATGGTTGCTGTACTGAAGCATGGAAAAAGCGGACTCATTGGGTTGGAAATCAGATGTCAAGTGATGTGACTGAGTCAGTCGCGCAAGCTGAAGAGTATCTCCAGACCTATAGGCCTGTGAGAAGGCATGTTTACTGTCTTCCTGATATGTCTATATGCATTTGGGTTAAATTTCATTTTTTATATCTTTCTAATTTGAAATCTTTCTTGTGGGGACAGACGGCATGGTAAAATTATGGAGGAGGGTGCCAGTGGTTTCCTCGAGAAAAAACGTAACAGTGAAAACAATGAAGGTGCAAAAAACAGTTCAGATGTAGACTGGGACTCTTTCAGAAAGATGTGCTCTGACAAATCATTGATAGAGAATATCAAATTTGGCAGTGAGCACTGGGCTTCTGTCTATCTGGCCAGTACACCACAGCAAGCTGCTGAACTGTGTCTAAATTTTCCAGGAGTCAACGAGGTGAAATAATTGAAATTGTTTCATTATAGATCTTTAGCAAAACCTAGCTTTTTGATGTTACTGCTGCATGGTTTTATCTTTTCCTTCCATCTGATAATTGAATTCGTTCTATTATGTTAGTTCAGTTTTCTTTTTTATATTCCTAATTCAATCACAACTATTCTCTACTGTTCCAAATATTCTATGGACTATGCTGAATGTTTTAGGTCCCGTATCTTTCCATAGAGTTTTGCCAGGCTTAGCAGGGGTGCATCTAATTTGTGTGCCTCTGATATTTCAATTGTGGGACAATCCAAGCGTAAGTAGTAAATTGGTGTAATCATCAGAATGTTTCACAATAGTATCAGTCAAATTCAGCCCTTGTTTGGTCTCCATTATTTCCAAAATACATTTTTCTCTTTCATATTTTCAACAATACATTCTTCAATAAAATAATATTACACGCTAACCCAAATTTTTTCTTTTTTTAACCACACATTCTCATCAAATCACTATTGTAAAATACATTTTTGACGAAAAAATGGGGCTCAAACAAGCTCTGAATTGTAGATCAAGATCTCACTACATAATCTAGTTGCATTAAGATATCATTATATATCCCATGTCAAGCAATTCCTGATCACTTGAAATGAGAAATGGAATTTTCAAGCGTGAAATAGTGAAACCTCTAGGAAAACTTTAAACCAATATCAGTCCATAAGGAATGGTTGATATAATTGTGATAATCGAAGAGAGAAGAGGGCAAGGAGCAGAACCAGCCCTAGATTTTGCAGCTTTATGTTGTTGAAAGTTCTTCTAAACCATTAAGTACCTGGATAAACAATGAAGCTTGATTCTAGAAACTTCGTCATGCTTGCTCTAGATTCTGTTGTTAGTAGTTCTTTTCAGTGTAGTTGCATTTTGAGAAGTTCTTTTATCTCTTTCCCCTCTACTCTTGTCAGGTAGAGGAGATTGATGATGTTGATGGCAGTTCAGGTGATCCATTTGTTGTAGATGCTGTAGCGAATGAAAGTGATTTGAATCTTACTGAAGAGCAAAAGAGAAACTTTAGAAAGGTCACTCTTATCTTCTTTCTCATGTAGTTAACTGTATTGACAGCAATGGCCAAAGAAGGTTGTTTCTCTTTCATTAGTTTAAATTAATTTTTGTTCCTGTTCTCTCTCATTAATCCAGGGGTGTCCATGTATTAGAAAGATAAACAAGGGCTGATTTCATGCTTGCTCTGTGCTTGGTTGTGATCTAATGTGATGCATAATCTATTGTTTTACCCTATAGAAATCATGTGATAAAATTAGATGATTTGAGGGTCATGATGACTCGCACACATTGTTTACAGCTATTTGAGGCTTACGCCTTGAGTCGTGCTCTGTGTGAGGCCTTTATTGAAAGCCTTGGAACCTATGCCTTAAGTGCTGTACTTGAAGCTTATGCTTCGACTTACTGAGGCTTACAGCTCTTAGCTAAACCTCAGGGAAACTAAAGTCTGGACATTTTATTACTAGTCTCAGATTTTTGAGCTATTTTTTCATAATCTAGAATTTTTTACTGGTCTTCCTTGTCTTTACATGGATGGGAAAGGGGAAGGAGAAGGCTTTGTTGCATGATAGTGATGAGGAAGATGATAGATGAATCTTGAACATTGATGATTCTTTTAATGATCCTCGAAGCAGTGATGATATAGGATATTTATGGGATGTTTCTTCTTCTAGTTAGGATTTCAATTTTGTTACGTGATTACTAATTTGAGAAATTATGTACTACTTCATTGATCTTTTTTTTATTTGTATAAGTTAACTATATATATATATATAAATATATATATATATATATATATTTTTTTTTAAATGCTTTTGAATTATTTGTTTGTCTTGAGGCTTACACCTCCTAGTCTCTCATAGGGTACCCAATTGAGCCTTTATAAACATTGCTTTTGCAGTTTTATTTCTTTTTAGATCCGAACTTTTGATTGCATATTTCATGAATTTTAACTTGTTTTTCATTAACTTAAATATAAGAAAATCGGTGGTAAAATATAGATCGAAGTCTAGCTATTTTTCTTCTAGCTTCAGATTATTTTCTATAGCTATTCTAATTCCTGTGCATTCATTTCTTAAATAGTAGCACCAGAACTCTGCAGGGGCAACAATATGGGGCTTTTAGTTGTCAGCCATAATATGCTTGTGTTTGGTCCCCAGTTTTTCAAAAACACATTTTCAAGTAAAATAATTTTACACGTAAATCCAAAATTTTGCCTTATTTTTTAACCACTCACTCCAACAAAATACTATTCCAAAATGCATTTTGACCCAAAAGTGGTGCTCAAATAAGGGCTATATTTCTTAGGATTAATAGCAGAAAACCCCTTAGAAACGCTTTCGTGTGCGATATACCCCCTTACCTATTGAAAATTGCAGAAACCCCCTTGTT